>JAVKPL010002153.1:0-177857 GCA_032173675.1 Gastrolobium villosum
ACTAAAAATCTTATTCTTATGCAATTAAAAAGTAAATCAAAATCCTAAAGTTCAGGCGAACAACGAAACTGTGATGTAAAACATAAATTCCATTAATCCACATATAGCCGCGAATGAAATGACACTATATGAAGTTGTTGACGGTTCAGCTAACCGTCTTTCAATTATTTTCAATGATTCTCTAAATGAAATGTCGTCCGCATCAACCGCTAAAGGAATCGTCAGCGTAATTGATAGACGATTATGTAAAAGCGTCGAAGAATGGTTATAACCGCCTTTGATGGTAAAATTGAACCGCCTTTAAATGATAGATTTCTTGTAGATGGGTTTAAACCCACAATCCTTCCTACTCTGTATTGCTAAAACCACAATTTATACAACTGCCACCATTAATTATCTACCACTTCAATAACTACTCCATATTCATTGATAATAACTGCTAAATAGAACATCTATAAATACAAGAATAATACTATTAGAAATGATTAAGTTCATTCGGATTACCCAATACACTAATGAACTGAATCTACCCTTGGTTTTCATACCGAACATATGGTATGAACCATATTCCTCTTGGAGCTTTCCATGTGCAGCATGTAAAAAAAGGGGGTGTTTGTAAGGTGGCTTATGGTAGCAATAACTCATATATGTAAAATATGAGAGAGCAATCTTCAACGGCGGATGGGGTACTTATAGGGAAGACCCCCTAGAACTATCTCACCTGTAGCCTGACTTGTTCTGGAAACAAGGCATGTTGCCCTACTGTTAGTGCATAATAGGCAGTAGTATAGGAAAATGGGGTGCCCTTCTAGAAGGTTCTAGAAGTGGACTATATTATTGGGCCTGACCTATTGGGTCTAAATAATAGCCGCTAGAACATAGCTTATTCAAGATTTTTCAATAATGAAAATCCCTTTTCGTTTCCTTTTGCTCATTTCCTTGGAATAAAAATTTGTTCATCCTTAGCTATTTATTAAGAAAGCATTTCTAACAATATTTTCTATTTGACTTCGAGTAATTCAGTTAATTTTACTGCCATTTTAGTACTTTTCTGCATTAGTAATATCCCATAAAAATCAAAATAATTAAAACCACTTTTTTTTAACTGTTGATTATATTAATTAACAATTTTTATAAAGTTAAATAGCAGCAAGAAATGTCAAGAAAAACCCAGACCTATAAAACCAGCAAATTATGTTAAGAATGTGAATTTATCAATAGCTTAGGGTGCGCATGACAACCTTCCCAGAAATTTTTTTTTTTTTAATTTTTGTTCCCGGGAACAGAAATGGATAGAAAACTCGTTTGGTAAAATCGGTTTATTATTTTGTTCCCGGGATGAATCGGTTTAATTTTTGTATTGGGAAACAGAAAAAAGAATAAAATATTTCTACTTTTTTGTTCTTGGGCGCAAAATGAGAAACACTTATCTATCTCAATTACTCTCCACCACTACCATCGTCACCACTGCCACCACCATCCCGACACGACCACCGCCACCATCGTCGCACCACCACCACCATCTCCACGTCACCACCACTATCAACACTGTCATCACCATTATCATTACCACCATCTCTTGTCTTCTTCGATCTTTCATCTTGCATTGTCAATTATTTCATCTAATTATTAGACTTGATGGTTTGGTGGACTCAACATTTCTTGATAAATTCAGTTGTAATTTCCGTCATTAGAAACATTGCCTATTATGAAAGATAATTAACGAAACATAATATAACCGATTCTGTTTGGTGGCTGTCGTACACACCTATTTATTGCACAACATGTCGTGTTGTCATTCAAAAAAATAATATGTATTATACCATGGGTACTGGGGATACCCGGCGTTATTTTTGTATTTCATGCTATAATCGGCCTCCTTATGGAGACACCATTGTTGTTGAAGGGACTCCCCCCTTTCCTAAGTCAAGGATGGAAAAGAAGAAAAATGATGAGGAAACGGACGAATCGGTACGTACCATATGTCTTATTTTGTTCATTTAATTGACGGTTTATTTGTTTTAATGACCATCTACTGTTGTCTTCGACCCCGACTAGTTTGGGATAAAGATTGTTGATGTTGATGTTGAACCATCTATTGTTGTATGCAGTGGGTTCAATGTGATAAATGTGAAGCTTGGCAACATCAAATATGTGCCTTATTTAATGGTCGAAGAAATGATGGTGGACAAGCTGAATACACTTGCCCTAACTGCTATATCCAAGAAGTAGAAAGAGGTGAGCGCAAGCCCTTACCCCAAAATGCTATTCTTGGAGCCAAGGATTTACCCAGAACAACTCTCAGTGACCACATAGAGCAACGATTATTTAGGCGACTAAAGCAAGAAAGACTAGAGAGGGCCACGCTTCAAGGGAAAAGTTATGATGAGGTAATTCATCTCCTTATTGGTACTTGCTATAGCTTTTTAAATTTATATTGTCTACGTAGAGATTGTTATTGTCACATATAAAACCTTTTATGATTTCATCATTCAAATTTACCCTTTTACAAATTCTTGTTTCTGTTTGGGATAAAGGTAATGTTGATGTTAATGTTAATATATTCTTGCTCTTTGTGTGTGTGTGTGTGTGTGTGTGTGTGTTTTTATCCTGGTGGCATTTTGTTAATTGGAGATTGACACTCCTAGCTGGTTTCTGTGGACCAGTAATTCCATTATGGTGGCATTTTGTTTATGCTGGCTATATATAACCATTTTTAATTAATGTTACCAGGTGCCTGGAGCTGAAGCGCTTGTTGTAAGAGTTGTGTCATCTGTTGACAAGAAGTTAGAAGTTAAACAACGGTTTTTGGAGATTTTTCAGGAAGAAAATTACCCAACAGAATTCCCATATAAATCAAAGGTAATGGGAAGGTTGCTTTAATAGTTCCGATAGTAATTGAATAATTATTATTCATCATGAATTTTGATAACCTTGGATTTCCGTTCCAGGTAATTTTGTTGTTTCAGAAGATTGAAGGTGTGGAAGTATGCCTCTTTGCCATGTATGTTCATGAATTTGGATGTGAATGCCAATTTCCCAATCAACGTCGGGTTTATCTTTCATATCTGGACTCTGTCAAGTATTTTAGGCCTGAGGTTAAAACAGTGACTGGAGAGCCTCTTCGGACATTTGTTTACCATGAAATTCTGGTAACCTTTTGCTAATTTCTTGCTCGTCTAATGTCTATATGTCCTTTTGGAACCCTTTCTTGGAGACATTCAAATTCCGACTTATTTTCTTCATGTAATTTCTATTCTATAAAATATTTGAGTAATTTTCATTATAATTTGTTTCTTTTTAGATTGGATACCTTGAGTATTGCAAGAAACGCGGATTTACAAGCTGCTATATATGGGCATGTCCTCCATTAAAGGGTGACGATTATATTTTATATTGTCATCCAGAAATTCAGAAAACTCCACAACCTGATAAGCTTAGGGAGTGGTAAGTCTATGTCTCGCGATAAACAAAAAGAGAAAGAAAAAGTTGCCTCATTGTTTCACATGTACAAAATAAAATGCAAGGTTTATTCATCTCTAACTCTAGTTTTTGTTGTAAACATTTTTCTTCAGGTACCTGTCCATGTTAAGAAAAGCTACCAAGGAAAATATTGTGGCCGATCACACCAACTTATACGACCATTTCTTTGAATCTGCTGGTGAATGCAGGGCTAAGGTTACAGCTGCAAGGCTCCCATATTTTGATGGTGACCACTGGCCTGGGGTTGCAGAGGATTTGATTTATCAGCTTCGCCAAGAGGAAGATGGAAGAAAACAAAATAAGAAAGGAACAACTAGAAAGGCTATAACAAAAAGGGCTTTGAAAGCATCTGGTCAGTCAGATCTTTCTGGAAACGCCTCAAAAGATATGCTCCTAATGCAGAAGGTAGTTTACATTTTAGATCTTCATTAGATAATGTTATTGTTCTTTTGGGTAAATGAAGTACCTTGCCAATCATGCTTTAAATTTTTTTGGGTGTTATATAACTAGATCTTCAAACAAGTAATGACTTCTTGATTAATTGCATTTAATAAGGTTTTCTTATGTGGAAATAATAGTTTTCTTATTACAAGCCTCTTGATCTTTCTCCAGCTCGGTGAAGACATTTCCCCAAAGAAGGAAGGTTTTATCATGGTTCATTTGCAGCATGCATGCACTCATTGTTGTATTCTAATGGTGTCTGGCAACCGTTGGGTTTGCAACCGGTGCAAGAATTTTCAGATTTGTGACAAGTAAGGATTCTTCAATCTTCTTGTATTGTCATGAAATATGTCAATTGAAATGTGTTAAAAATATATTATCACACTTTTATCTTTTTAAAAAAATCTCACTTTATCTAAACTGTGTCTTCTCCAACAAAAGAGATAAAGGAGTCTTGAATTGCTGTGTAATTTTCTCTGTCCACTCCAAGGCTGACATTAATGTTGATCAACATTAAGTTTGATTTAATGATGGGAATTTGAGAAATCCTTAATATATTATCACACTATTGCTTTAATTATAGCCTATGGTAGAAATTATCTTTGTCATGCACCAACTTTCTTAAAAGCTTTAGTTGTTAGTGAAGAATGGTTTTATATTACATCTCTTACATGCACCCTCATGCCATTAGAAGATATTTAGTATATTGATAAAGCGTGACAAACACAAACTCAACCAATCAACTTTGCTTGTCACACAAACACACTCTGTTTTACTTTTTTCTCCTATATTTAAAGATATTTAGTATATTGATAACATTATATTTATGTTCTCTTAGGTGTTATGAAGCAGAACTAAAGCGTGAAGAGAGAGAACAACATCCTATTAATCAGAGGGAGAAACACACCCTTTATCCTGTGAGTAAGCAGTCATATTTATTGTTGACATGTAAAGTGATTGATTATGAACCATTTCATTTCTTATGTATTGTTGTTTGGAAATTGGTTAGCACTTGGCAGTCAATCACTTTGGTATCTGCATAATTTCTACTTTTGAGGAACTAAGGTGTTAGATAAATTATGGAGTTCAAAATTTGACCTGATGTATTCTTGTGGTAGCAGCCAATTAGAAAAAATGGATTTGGAATTTTTTTAGTAACGTGTGTCTTCTTGCAGGTTGAAATTACTGATGTACCTGATGATACAAAGGACAAAGACGAGATTCTTGAGAGTGAATTCTTGGACACTAGACAGGCATTTCTGAGTCTCTGCCAGGGAAATCATTATCAATATGACACGCTAAGACGGGCCAAGCATTCCTCAATGATGGTTCTCTATCATCTTCATAATCCAACTGCACCGGCATTTGTTATAACATGTAATATATGCGGTCTTGACATAGAAACTGGTCAAGGTTGGCATTGTGAAGCTTGCCCCGAGTATGATGTATGCAATGCCTGTTACCAAAAGGATGGAGGTACTATTCATCCTCATAAGTTGACAAATCATCCTTCAATAGCAGATCGCGATGCTCAGACCAAAAAAGCAAGGCAACTTCGAGTACCACAGGTATTGTATAAAATTTTATTTGTTCCTGTACATGTCCATTTCAATTACCCTGCCTGTATCTCACTCGGTTATATTGCATGTCAATTAAAGCAGTAATTGATTCATATGTTTTGAAATTTGAGCATGAAAAAGAGTTGCTTCCATTTATATTTTCTAACATGTAAAACATATAAAATTATATAATGTGAATTTGAGCATAAGAATTAGGAATTTTTCTTGAATTTCATATATATGCAGAACATGATGTTGTTAAGGTTCATATATTTGATGATTATCAATGACAACAGCAGCAACAAAAAAAGCTGTATCCCCTAGGTAGTCGGCAGTCAATGTTAACTTTGTTGAATTTTTTATGATAATTACCATTGGACCGATAAAAAATAAAAACTAAAAAAAATTGGGCGAGGGCAGGTGCGGGGTTCATTGTATTATTACATGTGATGATACTTCAATTATTATTAAATTCTTTATAGTTATGACATGATATTGCAACTTTCTATATAAGATCTGATATAAGTGGATTTTATAATTTACAGTCACGAAAAATGCTTAGTCTTCTTGTGCATGCATCCCAATGTCGCTCTTGCCAATATCCAAATTGTCGCAAGTTGAAGAGCCTTTTCCGTCATGGTAAACAGTGCAAAAAAAAACGTGCTTCCAAAGGTTGTGTTCTTTGCAAGAAAATGTGGTATTTGCTTCAACTTCATGCCCGTGCTTGCAAAGAATCCAAGTGTCATGTACCACGTTGCAGGTTTGTGGGTCAGGCATGGCCATTTACACAAGTTACTCTGTTTATAGATTATGTATGTATAACATTTTCTTTTTGGGTTAAACAGAGATTTAAAAGAACATTTAAGGAGGTTGCAACAATAGTCTGATTCACGTGGAAGAGCTGCTGTGATGGGGATGATGAGGCAGAGAGCTGCAGAATTTGCCAACAATGTTGTATGAGCATTTTATATTCTGAAAAAAAAATATGGGATGTTCTGAAAAAAATCCTCCTGACAGAGGTAGACACTAGCTTCGCCCTTGCTCCAGTTAGACACTGCTGGGAAACATGCTCTGACCTGCTGTTCGGGGATGGTTTATGTGATTGGAAGACATAATCTATTACATTCTTAGATATTCGCTTGTCTATTTGCTCGACATGATTGTCCCCATGAGGATCTTGAGTTCAGCCAGTTAGTGATGCCTTATACAGAGGACTAACAAGGTCCACCTATGAATGACATTTTAGGTAACTTAAAATATCTGCCTCTCTCTCTTCGTTTTACATTTTTGTTCTTGTTTGAACTTCTTAAATCAGAGTTAGAAATTATTTTCACAACCGGAAAGTGAAAGTATATGAGAAATTCCTGAGAAAGGTAGGTGTTGGAAGGACGTAATTTGTGCAATTAATTGAGACTTTGGACCTAATTCATTATCATTGTTTTCGATAAGAGAATTTGAGAACACATTTCTATACCAGAAGATCCCTAGCACTGTTTTGGACAAGAGAAAGTAGGGGAGGAATATAATAGGAAATAAATTGGGTGATGAAAATAAAAATAAGAGAAATTGAAAGGAAAGTAGAGGAGAGAATTGGTAGGTTGGAGAAATAAGGAAGATCAAATGGTAGGTTATTTTCTATTTTTCTTGAATTTTTCCTGTTTTTCTCCTTATATTGTTTAACAGCTTTCTTTACAGATTCAAAGCAGGAGCTATGAAGTTGTTCAATATAAATGCAACCAATCTTTCTCTTTCACTCTACACTGATGTCACCAATTCGAAGTTAGTCTCTCTCTCTCTCTCTCAATTATTCTGCAAAAACCAAAACGGGAACTAAATGTTCTGAAAAATGAGCAACTTGTGATGGAATTTTACCTGTTAGTGAAAGTCAAGATATTATGATCAACTTGTTTGTAGTTAAAATTGGTTCAAATTATCAAAGATTTTTTTCTCATGCCAATTGTCAAGTAGGTGTTGCTATTAATATGGTTATGTTTAAGTCGTGTGTGTGTGGGTCGACTTCATAGGTTGAACACCTTTCATTTTTTTATTATGGCATTAGGTTAATTGGTTATTAAGATGCATGATTGCTTCTGGATAACCATCAAACATTGCTATCAATAGACATAAGGGATCACTTCGTCTTGAAATTCAGTTTCACCACAGTTGCAGCTTAATCTTCTTCCTTTCTCTTGTGAGTTGTGATAACAAGTAACAACATTTAGTGTTAGTAATGCAGTTATGACAGTTAATTTATGATAATTGATAAACCTGTTGCTCCTGAGTAATTATTTCAAGATGGTGATTGCAAAATCTTTGCTATTTAAGATCATACACCAATCTGTAAAATTATATATATAAAAACTTTTGGAAAATGTTTGGGAAATTCTTGGAAAATCTTTGGGGGCCAGAGGATGTGCCTCCCTCCTCGAATGGGGGATTAGTCTCATCCTACCTCCGGTAGTGAAGCTCAATGCACCTGCTGTTCCAATGAGGGGTAGCCTTCAGGGCAGTACTCCGAGGACAAGATGACCGGAGGAGGTTGAATGGGGATACCTCCAGGTTATACCAAAAAAAAAAAAAAACTTTATCTATTTATTTGTAATTGATTCAAAAGTTTGGGAAGCTGCTCTTGGCTGAAGTGTGTTATGTTCTCACAGGGAACTCTTGGAAAGTATGCAAGCTGTGACATTGGAGCCTGAAGTTGCATTCCCCAATGCATAACTTGTATAATTTGTTATTCTTGTGTTCTATGTCGTGTCCAGCTCCATTTATAAGAAGACCAAGATCGTTTCATGTCACTCATTAGCATGAGAGATTCAAGTTATAAGAGAAAAATATATATTTATAGAGGATCCAATAACTGAACCAGATTCCAGATATTTTCCCTGTTCTAGCAGCTGCACACAAGACACTTGTAGCCAAGTCACGGGACTCTTTGACCACACATACTCTTCATTCTGAGCTCGTTTACAACTACTCAGGGTCCAAGCATGTAATTATGTATTGCTATTTAACCTTTTATGGTTCATTGTTCCAATTAGAGTTGCTAACTTTGTTTTGTCTTGTGACTAGATCACTGAATCATTGAAAAGATGTGGCATCTCTGACACCACAACTTATATCCTTGCCGCATGATTTGATGCTACTCCTGATGAGGTGAGACAATTCTACAATAAAATATTGTAAAGTCCCTTTTGGTCCCTAACAAAAAACATGGTCTTCACTTTCGTCCTTTACAAAGAAAAAGTCAACTTTTGGTCCCTTTACAATTCTAGTTCTTTGAAAATGTAGTCCCTCAGAAATTCAATGAAGATCCAATTTAGTCCCTAAAAAGGATTAATATGGGTATTTTTTGTAAGGGACGAAAGTGGGACCTTGTTTTTTTTGTGAGGGACCCAAAAGGGGCTTTACTCAATAAAATATGACACCCATTTTTCTCTTACTCACATAGCTAAGTGATATCTGTCTCTTTACTAGATAAAGGCCGTAGAGAAGCTCATTAATGGAAAAGAGATCGACCTAGAGGAGCTGGAAGGAAGAGCACATCAAGCCATGATACAAAAGGTTTGTGGGGGGCTCTCTGATCAAGATCATGTTGTATGTTTTTGTGCAACCTAGTTCATTCAATAATTTGTTATGTTTCAGCATTACAAGATATTTGCCTCGGAACTTGGAGTATCATCACTTGCAGATGCAATAACTTGCCGAATAGCAGCTCGTGATGCCTTATGAGAAGAATGACTGTGATTTGTGATCTGCTTGTATACTACCAGTTTTATTATCTCTCCTTGATCTACCGTAGAATATGTCATAGAAATTAAAAAAAAGCTTTTGGCTCCCATCATGTACTTTTTATCTTATCAAACTTTCTATATTTTTTGTTGTTTTTTTTTAAATCTACAATCTTACCATTGCAACTTTTCTGATGGAAAATCAGAAGTATGGTAGGCTTTTTGTTTTTTTAATTGTTTCGTAGAATTATTTTACAGAATAAATATATCAAAAGCTTTTTTTTTGTATAAACTCTGTTTTGATAGTAAGTCTTGAGTATTTATGCTTATCTAGTTGCAGTGGCAGTGGTAACATATATTCCGCCATAGAAACAATCTAGTGTTTGGCAAAATGGATGTTTTATTCATAGGGTTTAATTTTTTGAAGTAAGGAGTGGACTTCAAAAAAACTACAAAATTATAATCCTTAATATAAAAATTAAAGAATTAAGTTTTACACATAACATATTTTATCTTAATCTCAATTTTTAATTTTTTAATGACAATTATAATTTCGCAATTTACAAACCAAATTTTTATCGAAATATTATGTGATGTGAATGTTTTATCCTATTGATGATGGGTTGAGTAAAGGGCTCAATCCGCTGATCCAAATTATATATTGAATTGTAAACGCCAAGCTGTTGGGCTCCTCAACTTCTGTTGTGCATTCTTCCATAGAGAAAGAATTCTGAGATTAGGATCAACAAGCTTCAATTAATTTTCTTTTTTGTTACTTTTCTACAATGTTCAAAGATATATTTTCCAACATAATCTCCCTTATGTGATATGCATCCATGGCAACATGTTACCTGTGTTTGTGTGCTTTGCACGAGCATTAAACTTTCTTGTATAACAGGACATTTCTATGAAGTTCTTGGTATTGCTGACCGAGGGATGCTTTTCTACCATTAAGATTTTACCATGCATACCATTTGGGAGGTGTGCTATTAAAATCATTTTCAAAAGTTTGAGTACGAACTCATATAAAATCCCAACCAAACTTTTTATTTTTACAAGTGCAAGAGGAATTGTGACATGGATGGCATGTGTGAGGCCACTTCAACGCCACTAGTTGCACTCCAAAATAAGCTTAGATTTTAATAGAGTAGATATTCGTGGAACTTTAATCCCTTATCCCATCTTCCAATATGCTTTTTTTATGTCTGATTGCAATACATATTACATTGAATCTGGTTACGGATTGTGGAGTATCTTTATCATTTGTCTTTTAGTTTGGATTTTATAATAGATTTTTTGTTTCTTGTTCTTTCTTTTAATATTTTTATTGAATGAAATAAGAAAAAAATATAAAGTAATTTTTTTTTATAAACAAAAATAGAAAGTATTTAAATAAAGATTAATTTAATTAAACTTAATTGTTTTTTATAATTATAATTAAGGGTTTAATGCGTGTCATTTTAAATGACATAGATTATATTATTTTAGGAAAAAGATAACACAAGAAATGAAAAACATTGAGGTGGAAGTGGGTGATTTTTTTTAATTTAAATTTTGAATAAAAAATATTTTTTATGTCTATCTCTCTTAAAATGACATAATTTTATGTCATTTAAAAGGGATACGTTATTCTGCCTACTCCCATTTTGACTACTTTTACCTACCCCTTTCAATATCGTTGGATTACAATATCATCTAACGGTTCAGATTCAAAAAATAAATAAAATCCTTTTAGTCTTTTTTTTTTCTCTCTCTCTAACTCTACCCTTTCTCTCTCTGACTCCACCCCCTTATTCTCTCCTCCCCTACATGCGATGAAGAAGACGGATTGATTTCAAAATGAATGTTGATCTTGTGTCCATAATGATCTCATCATTGTTTAAAGAAAGTATCTTCTAACCAACCCTAATTGTATAATGTTATTTGTGATCTATTTTCAGTTTTCAATTTTGATGTTTTTAGGATGAAACGATACAATTGT
Organism: Gastrolobium villosum; assembly: GCA_032173675.1. Taxonomy (NCBI): domain Eukaryota; kingdom Viridiplantae; phylum Streptophyta; class Magnoliopsida; order Fabales; family Fabaceae; genus Gastrolobium; species Gastrolobium villosum. The sequence goes on from JAVKPL010002153.1 coordinate 11,196, forward strand.
TTTCAGCTAACCGTGCATTGGATATTATATTAAGAGTTGGATATTATATTAAGAGTCAAATGAGGCAGCTGAAAAAATTGTTACTTTATCAATCAAATAGTAAAGAAGTTACCTATTATATTAAGAGTTGTTTGGACATATTTTATTGCTTCTTCAACCAAGCCATCACTAAACTAAGGAATAAGTGTCTGTTTGGATCCTCTCTTTTTTAATTTCTCTTCTTCTTATAAACAGATGTCAGGCCAAACAGGTTCTTTAAAGGCTCTTATAATAAAAAGACCTTTTTTTATAATGGAAAAAAAGCTAAAAGCTCCTAGGAGAAAAAAAAAATTAAGCTCTTATTAGCTTTTTTTTGAAATGAGGATTGAGCTCTTAAGTAACTTTTAAGTTAAAAAGTTTATTTAATCACTAAATAGCTTTCAACTTTTTTAAGCTCTTTTTTTAACTTTAGCTTAAAAGTAGCCTTTTAGTTTAAAAAAGAAAAGTTCCAAACAGGCTATAAGTCAAAAGTAGTAGAAAGAGTCCAAAAACTAATATTTAAAAAAAAATGGATAAGATAATAAGAATAGTTCAAAAGTAACCCATAAGGGCATGTTTGGTGTGATTTATAAAGCCTGGTAGTATAAGCTTATACTATACATTATGACATTTTTAATTGTTTGGTGTTACCATCGTATAGTATAAGCTTATACGACAAGCTCCCTTTATAGATCAAAATGATGTATAACTTAATCATGCCTCGAAGGGTGAGATTAGGCCTGATAAAGGGTTGATGTATTATATATATAAAAAAAAGGTTGATGTATTATTATTTTTTTGGTAAGCAGGGGTTGATGTATTAACCAGTGAAATTATCAAGAATTAATATATTATTTTAAGGGTTCAGTTTTTTTATAGTTACTGCAGATAAGTTATCTACAGTAAGTCCAATATGACGTCATTTAGGGGCGAAAATCATGGTATTTTTATAATTTTAATTTATTTCAGGATTATAATAGTCTTTATATTTATAATTTTTTAAGATTTCAATACCAAAACAACATCATTTTGGAAATAAATGCAAATAACTTATCTGCATTAACTGTAGAAGTATTTTTTCCTTATTTTAATATTAATTTATTAAAATAAAAAATAATTTTTCAATATATACATTTTTAAAATATTGGAGATTTTTTAGACACACTGCTCAATAGATTTCTATAAAAATTAATATCTTATGACATATTTGGAATAATTATATAAATTCTTTATTTAAAGTTGTTTTTGTCAAAAACATTTACTTTTATCTTATTTAGTATTATACAGTACATTATCAAACACTTGGTGATATTATCTTATATAATATCATGTCAAACGCTAGATAGTATTAAAATTTAATCAGATCTTATATTATCATGCCTTATCATATGTTGTGTATCAAACATGCCCTAAGAAACATTAGACTAAGCATGCATGTTATTAAGTAATCACAATGACAATAAAGTATCATTGGCCTTTTGACCGTAACAATGCATTTTATGAAATAGTCCGCTAGTACCATAATGATGCAACAAGATGCGTAACCTGTGGATACATGTTTAGTCACGTCATCAACAGATACGTGTTTAGAACAATATGAACATGCACAATTAACATCTTATGTTATCAATACCAGGTACACGTTCTAATGGCGTAAGTGACTGCCGCAATGCACATACTTGTCTAGTCACCTCAGTACCAAGTGCACGTTTGATCATGTTTGTACCAAATGCACATTTAAACCTGCATTAGTCTGTAATAAGTTTGACCAAAGAATTAAACAGATGGAATATTTCAAAAAGTGCATTTGTCAAAAGGCCGGTATCATTTGAAACTTTTTGAAAGATCTGAAGCTTTCATCAGACAAATCGGGAATGAAGCTTTAAGTCATTAGAAAGAAATTTAAGTTCATCTGCAACAAGAATTAGAAGATGGGAAGTGGTTGCTTAACATTGGAACCCGTCATAAGTTAAAAAGAAATTACAACATCAGAGTTGAGCTGTCCACAAGATAAATACATTCCCATTTCACGATTCATTGGCAAGGAATGCAATAGAGAATAGCAAAGGTAGTAGTGATCATGTGTTTGGATTAAGTTATTCTGGAAATAAAAAGAAGAATTTTTTCAGCTTTCTTTCACAGCTTTGAAAAAAAAAAAGAGGTTGAAGTTTAGTAACAATGCAAAATCCTCTCTTGCAAAAAGAAAAAATTTTGGAATCCCAAAATCCTCCCTGGTGCCAAGTAGTCTCTCTCAGTGTTCATCTTTAGAAACGTTGTTATCATCTAGAGCAGCTAGGATATCTGAAATGAACTTAATCAAAGAACAAAGGCCACCCAAGAAGTTATGATCAATAGCACCCTTTGCATCCACCACATGTGCAAAGTCAAACAAGCTTAACTAGAGCACCTGAACTCTTTCCTTTCACCACACTCTCCTCCTCCTTCTAATACACCATGAGAACAGAACAAGAATAGAAATGGAAAATAGTCTGAACCTCAAACCATTGCTTAAGATCCAACAACTATTCCAAAATCCCCCCAAAAAACTTAGCCCCAAAAACACAATCAGTAACATTACTATTAGAAGAAACAAACTTCCTCAAAACCAATTTAACTTCCTCAGCAGATAGGTTCTGAAGAGACTTCCTCACAGGTTGGCAGCACAAAGAGGAAGAGTCATGTTTGGAGGACCCCACAAACTTCAACCCTGAAATTCTAAAACCCAAAGGGATACTAGAGGTTTCATTATCCTTTTTAAGGCACTTGTTGATGTAATCCTCAGAAGCTTGAGGGTGCCAAGTTCTTGAACCAATCTTAATATCAATTACTGATGGGTTTGTGTAATTGGACACAACATCTTCCAGCACAAGATGTGGGTGTAACCCAGAACCATTTGATGCATTCACAAGCTTAGTACCATGAAAAACTGGGAAGAATCTGAGAATTTTTTAAAGAATCCTGGAATAAAAAAAAAAAGAGAAGTGTAAAAAGTAACTTCATTGGAACCGCGTTCATCACTTTGTAGAGGCTTGTAGAACTTTCCAGAATCATCTATTAGAGGGCCTAGCATACCATCTTTGGCTTGATGCCCTGCAACTTGGTGTTTTGGAACCTTGAACATTTTTTGCTGCAGATTAAAACTAAAATAATTGAATCTCTAATTTAAAAAAGCAGAGTGTAAAAAGGGATTAATATAAAAGATAAGAACTGAGATTGTTGTTTCTGTTTTAAAAAAAATAGATTTCCAAAAAACACAAATAGTAATAATAATAAATATAAATATAAATATAGCATATAGGTGAAGTGCGATGGTAATGCTAGATCTAAAATTGAAATGAATAAGAATAACCGGAAAATGATGAGCGGCGCCGGAAAGAGAAGGGGCGGTAGCAAGTTAGTGAGAGAAAAGCTACACTGATGGTGACAAAGGAACTTGGACCTAAAGCAGTTTATTGTCTAAGCCAGAGGTTAACTTTGGAATTTCACTTCCATTTGCAACATCAATAAGATGATAGACCTGAAATGTAGTAACATAATAAGATATATGAATATTTTCAACAGTGTTTGGTTTGGGAGATTTTAAATGATAAGTAAGATGAGTTCCAATAGATGAGTATTTGCAGTGCTATTGGCATATTTTCAACTAATCTAATAAACTATAAGATAATCAGATGACCAGTAATCTATTAATAAATGGTAAGTAAGATGAGTTCCAATAGAAGCTTGGTGGAAATACGAAGACCAATAATTTTCACCCAGAGATTTGCTTAAACATGACAGAGAAAATTGCTCACTCAAGGCAGAAACCACATACATCACAGCAAGTACAGTCTTGCATATATGGAACATGGACTTCAGCTACCAAAAAATATGAACAGCATAAAAGTCAGAGAAAGTCCAAGATATATATTCTTCAGATTCAATGTTGTTTAATGCTTTGAAAACAGTCAGGACAAATAATCTGTACTAATATAAATTAATAAATGGTAAATGAAGCTTTTATTTGAATATTTATAATTTATTAATAGATGACTTCCAATAAGATATATGAAGTTTCTATTGGAATACTTTCAACTCATCTCATTATCAATTATCATTAATAATTTTTAGAATGTGTCATATCCACATATGGATGTGGTACAAATCCATGTCCATGTATGTATCCGTGCTTCCTAGCTTGACACAATTTGTCACCAAAGATTTGTTCTCGTTGATCTCACTATGAATGACAAACCAAAATATCTCTATTCCTTGTATTAATCTTATTCAATTTCTCTACAATCCTCACGAAAACCAGAAATCATAGTGCTGACTTTATCAAACTTGTCAAGAAGATTCGTGACATTAATCCTGACCATTAGCTATACTATCAAGGGAGTAAACTGTGATTAGAATGATTAGTGTAAACTATAACCAATAACAAAATTAGAGTGATTAGAATTAGAGTTTAAGCCAAACCCACAAGTTCTTTTATTTTTAAGGAAAAAAGGATGGGAAAGTTAGGTACATACATAAAAGATCGACATTTAATCGAGTAGTTTATGGGAAATCAAATAAAATCACCACAGAACAGAAAGAATAAAAGTAACAGAGATACATCCATTCAAGCCATTAACATAAACAGAGCATTACATGTTTCAATCAATTCATCGTTCAGTTCAGATTCAAAATTAAAAAAAAAAAATAAAATAAAAAAAATTCAAAAGAAAAGAAATTGGAAGAACTACTGTGAAAGTTACTTACCTGTGTGAATCGCCACCACTGCTTGATCTCTCGCCTGGAGTCTAGTAGGTTCACTAAATGAGGTGATTTTGCTTTCTTAACATTAAAATCCTAACAAGTAGCATGTAATAAAGGATAGCCAAAAGCAAAGAACCTAAACAAAACGACAAACCTTAGAGCCAACAATGGTGAAAATCGCGTGAGCAGTGATTTATAGAGAAGAAAAAAAAATCAATGCTACTCGAGATGGTGGAGTTTCGGACCAAGCGAACGATAACTGAGAAACATTTTATGGGCTGAAGCCCAAATTATTAAAAAATAAAAAATTACAATAGCCTCTATGGGCTTAGGGGCATTACCCCTTGACAAGGCGGCTCCCCCGGACTTCCGTCCACTCACCTGAAGTGGAATCTCAATTGTCATTTCACTGATTCCGACAATAAAAATTTTCATCACCATACGAAATATGAGTCATACTTACCAATCCCAACCTATTATGTACCGGGCGAGTTGACCCATAAAATTCAACACTTCTAATTATTTATTATTAATGATATCTAGTTGTATATTTGTTTTAGATTTTTGCAAAATCAAAATTAAAATGCCGAGGAAGGTTTTGTGTACAATATTTTTTCGCTTACAAACTCTTATAACTAAATTTTAACAGTTAATTTTCACTAATCTGATATTTTATAATTTATTAAAAATTAAATAATTAATAAGTGTGACCCAATAAATTATAACTTTCAAATTGACAGAAACCAATAATTAAGATTTCTTTTTTCCGGTAGACAACGATTAAGATTTAATTATAAAAGAATGGAAGCCAAAAAATTGTAAATGTAACTTTCTTCTAAAATAATTTATTTATATTTAAGATTAATGTTTTAAAAGTAAGTTTAAAGAATATATTCTATGTAAATAATAATTGATTCAACTGATAAGTAATATTATAAAAAATTTGCTTGGTCTCGAATATGAGATTGGAAATAAAATAAAATAAAAATAGATTTTGGAGAGGTACTTTTGTATAGGCTAATCATGTTCGAACAACATTTAGTTGGATACTTAATAAATTAACAGAGAAATTAAAAAAATGTATTTTATTTAGATATTAAAGTAGTTATTATTAAAATGTGAATATATGTATGTTTATTAAACTTTATGAGTCTCAAATCTTGAATTAATTTAACTCACTCAAACACTAAAAAATTTCAATCAATTTTACTGATCCTAAGACTAATTTTGATAATCTATAATCATAACTAAACTGCACAAATTACTGTGAAATTTGATCTCTTTAGTAGCAAATGTGATTCTAATCATAAACAAACAAGTCCTAATTAAATAAAAAAGTTGAGAGCATAACTTGGAAGCCGCTTAAATATCTAGGATAAAGCTCTTCTAAATTGATTTTGTTTGTAAATAACATATATAATAGTGCATCTATCCATAGTTTGGTTTAAAATATAGGTAATGTAATCTAGTAAAGTTTAAGAATAAATTCAACCTTATGCACCTTTAACAAAGTTCAACTTTTATTATTTTAATAAATTCAAAAGTATCCACCGGCCGTAACCGAAGATTAATCTCCATCGATCACTGTCGGACCCTTTCGGGGGCAGTTCTCCCAAATCTTTTTTTTACATTCCCGGGGCTCGAACTCAAGACCTTTGATTAAGGGGCTCAGGCTCCTTACCACATGTGCCAAAAGAGTTTGGTAAAGTTCAACTTTAAATAAAGCGAATAATTAATATTATGATAATGTTTAGTGGGTTAGAACGAGACAGAAATAAGATATGATTCTTATTTGGGCCATGATCGTTTTAAAAATAAAACAGAACATTCCATATGCTTAAAAAACAGTACCTTTTTTTTAAATAATAATAGAATCATATAAAGGGAAAACCTATTTTGGTGATCATTATGCCTTGAAATGATTAATCTCCTGTGGTTGACTTAGAATCTTTTGAGAAAAACTAAAAAAAAAAAAAAACAATTAACTGAAATTATTGCAAGTTAACTAGTTATCTCGAGTCTATGAAAATAAATAATATGAATAAAAAGAAATTGAACCAATAAAGGCAAAATAAAATATTCAGTTAGAAGGACGTAAGCAAAATTAACAAAGCTTCTAACTTTTCTGAGAATGGGAAAAGCCAAAATGATAATTATTACCAAGCTGGATCATGAGAGCTCCACACGAAACTCCTACACCACCGTTGGCATCTTGCCCATTGTCCTTGTCTCAATCTTCTCACATTGATTTTTTCTCTTGAAACGAGGAGTGAACAATAAATAAATATTAAAGTATATTACAAAAATTTAATATGAAATTATTAATATAATATTCATTTAATAATTTAAATGTTTGAGTTAAAATAATTCTTTATAGGAAAAAAATGTTTATCCTTTTAAATGACACAACTTATATCCTTTCACTTTCACAAAGAGATGAGACTCACACCTTTATTTTTTTTGTCAACTCTCTCCTCCTTTATCTATCTCTTTCTCTCTCTTAAAATGTCACAACTTTACATCTTTTAAAATGACACACATCTTTCCCTTGTGATCAAATAATCAATAACTTCAATTTATCACTCTATTTTATTAATAAATTAATTAATATTATGAAATTTCAATGGACATATGGAGACATGCATTATTCGTTGGATTGTGGTTGAATGTTTTCGGCTAGTTTTGTGTCAATCACTCTCTTACCCAAAGTCTCAAGCCTCCTTTCCAATTCCACATCCATCAAGACTCGGAGGGTATCCACAATGATTTCTATAAATCTATCCCCACGCATCATCATGTTTATAAAGAACCAATTTAATTCAAAAACTTAAGTTGGTAGATGAAAGTTTTTTAATAATTTATACTATTTTCTAATACATCATCCCACACAAGAATTCATTGGGTATGAAGGGTGGATAATGCACAAGCTCACATATCTATACTATGAAATTTCACAAGAGAAAATGGAGAGTGATGATGATCTAACATGTGACACCAAGACTCTGATACCATGTGAAGAACCAATTCACCAAAAAATTAAGTCATTGAGTGAAACTATATTAATGATTTAGTATTTCTCTATGCTCAATTTCTTAGCCATGAAACATGCCATTTAACTTACAATCCATGGCATGTACTTGAAAGTTGAAACTCAAGTCCAAGTTAACTGTGATGTCAACAATTTCACTTCAGTCCAAACATTAAGAGAGTGCAGTTTAAGGTCCCAGTTTGTATATTGAGATAGTGGTACAGGAAAAAAACAATTACATAGATGAAAGGAGGATATAAAAAATCATATATATATATATATATATATATATATATATATATATATATATATATATATAAATTAATGATACATTCTTTATTTTGGTTAAGTTTTTTAAAATAATAAAATTGTGACACTAGTTGGATTTTATTTAGTTGAGTCTTTTGATATTGTTTGAGTTTTTTTTTTTTTCTCAGCAATTTAATATTGACTGTGGTTGTAGAATTGTTGTGTATGAAACTTTTATTGGGTAATCCTAATTTCTAGGTGGTTGTAGATTTGTTAGTTGTAGATTTGTTGTGGATGAAACTTTTATTGGGTAATACTAATCTATAGGTGCTCTTAGGTTATAATTTCGTTTGGTTATAATTTCTAGGAAAATGTAATTGATAGGGAAATGGTTGGAATGTTTGGAATTAATAATTGATATAATCCTAATCAAATACCATGTTGGAAGTGGGTAAGAGAGTTTTTCATCCATTTTTACACACAATTATTATAGGTTATAGGAAAATTTTTATATGTAATTTGATATCCTCACAAAAAGCTCCAACCAAACACCACCTAATTGTAATCCTAATCCCTAGAAAGTTATAGGTTATATTTATATGTAATTTGGTATATGTAATCTTAATCCCTAAGTATTTTTAGATTATATTTAATGTTAGGGCTGGCAAAATGGGCTGAGCCCACCGGGCTGGCCCTCCCCGCCCGCCAAACAGGGTGGGCTGGGTTGAGTTTTTCAACCCGCCACGGGGCGGGCTAGCCCGCCAAGCCCGTTTCTCTTTTTTTTTTTTGTAGGTTACCCAATTGTTATGTAGCTATGTGCCTTAGATTTCTCTGCATGAAAGTGGCTTTTTCGAATTGTTGTGGACTGCTCATACAACACTTTGTTACTTGCTTTGTTACTCTATTTTACCTTGATATGATTTTATTTTTTATTATTATTTTTGGATTGAAAAATGCATATTTATATGTAGATTATTAAACACTGATCTTCTTGGTTTCATAAGCACATTAGGATTTTATGCAGATTTTTTTATGTATTTTTATACAGATTTAATTTTTTGTATTTTATTTTTAATATATTTTTATTTTTATATATTTTTTTATTTTAGGCGGGCTGGCCCGTAGCCCGCCAACCCACTCATAAAACGGGCCGGGTTGCTCAATTCAACTCATTTTTTCAAAACGGGCCGGGGCGGGCCAGTGGCGGGCTGGCCCATATTGCCAGCCCTATTTAATGTGAAATTTGGTAATGTAATCATAATCCCTAGATTTTGCAGATTATCTCTTTTATATGAAATTTGGGCATAATCCTTATATGTAATCCTAATCACTAGGCAGTTGAAGAATTGTTGTGTATGCAATTTTATTGGGTGTGTCTTAATCTTTAGGTAGTTATATTTTTGTTATATGTAATCCTAATCTTTAGGTGCTCTTAGATTATAATTTTGTTTGGAATTAATTAATAGTAATCCTAATCCTTAAAGAGTCATATGTTATATGTAATTTGGTAGATGTAATCTTAATTCCTAGAGAGTCAAGGATTAGATTTATATAAGTTTTTGATGTAATTTTGATGCTTAGAGCATTATAGTTATGTTTCCTATTGAATTTATTAGATGTGAATATTTGAATATCCGTTCTTCTCAAAGTGGTATCTGGCAGGGTTTCCCGGGATATTAGTAGCAACAAAGAGGTGTCTGGCAGGATATCTGGGACACTAGGAAGATTTGAATTGATTATGGCCAATGCGATTTGTTTGTGACTGGCAGGATTTTCCGGGTCACAAGGTAGACTGGTAGGTTTCCCGGGTCTACCATGGTTCTCTTTCCACTACTCCACTAAATAAACTTAATAAAGATTATGAATGATATTTGATTCGATGTGAATATATGTTGAAGTTGATATTTGATTTGATTTGATTAATGTGGAATTGATATTGATGTAATTACTATTTGATTATATATATTGATATTTGATTTAATTTCATTATTATTTACATTAATTGTATTTTGATTGGAATTACCAGCTTTGATGACTTTTATGTTTGTTTAACTGCAATGATTCTTTACGGGGAGCATATTTCCAGTGAAGAGGGTTATAAGTTTTCTGGCTAGTTTATAAGTTTAGAAATTTGTGAGATTTAGATAAATGCATAAGACATATTTCCTTTATTTAAACTTTAATCTTTAGTTTTATTTGAATATAATTAAGAGCCTTGCACGTCTCTGAAGCTATCTTGAAGGAGACTTTGGGTTAGGGTTGAATGGGATAGATTAGGATAGGAGAGTAAAAGTCACACCTTTTTTTCCCGATTGTAGCACTTTCCTCTTCTTGGGCTGGCAACGTGAGAGTAAACCCCATCATCACCTACCAGCCTCCGCCACCGACGAGCCCGTGTCATTAGCTAAGAAAAGAAAAGAAAAAAAGCAATCCAGAAATTCAAGAAAGCAATCTGATTTACATGTTGAAAAAAATGATCCAAATTTGTGTAGTGCCACATGTCAAATTCATGTTGATTTTAATTTTTTTAATTTTTTAAACTTTTAACCTACTTTTTAAAAAAAAAAAATTTGTCGATTACCATTTTGATCTCTAGTTTGCTTATTATTTATAGGAAAAAATGTGTATCATCTTGAAGAAGAACACAAAATTATATCATTTTAAGTGAGAGAAAAATATAAATCATAAGAGGGAATGAGTGAGAAAAAATTTAAATGTTGAAAGAATATAAGGTATCTCATTTAAAATGACACACTTTTTTCCCTTATTCATGTTATGTTTGTGTTAATGTATTCATATTATGTCAAATTTATGCGGTATCAATCCGTTTTGACACCTTTATCTTGAGTCATTTAGGTTTTCTCAATTGTTTTCTTGAATTTTTTCTGTTTCGAGATGTGTTTTTTTTTTCACTCTAGTAAATCAGATTGCTTTCTTGAATTTCTCAATGGCTTTTTCTGTTTTCTTGACTAGTGGAGGGGGCAGGCTTTCCTACGATAAGAGTAGGGATTTGCATGGTTGGTGAGTCAAATTTTTTTGAAAAACCAAATTGGTTTAAATAATTCGGTTCAAAACTGGTTCGGTTAGGTTAGAAATGGTTCGGTTGGGTTTGGAATTCCTTTGGGTTGACCCTGTTCTGTCCTTAAGACAGAGATGTTCAGCCCAATTAGGCTGACGAATTGATCTGGATCTAATGCTCTCTTCAGGAATATCTATAGTATAGATACCCTTGAATTTAGCTGATCACTGTATATCAAATGGAGTGTGTGAGCATAGTGATGACTGTCCTTAAGACAGAGGTGTTTAGCCCAATTAGGCTGACGAATTGATCTGGATCTAATGCTCTCTTCAGGAATATCTATAGTATAGATACCCTTGAATTTAGCTGATCACTGTATATCAAATGGAGTGTGTGAGCATAGTGATGATCGTATGTCAAAATGGAATCTCCTTTTACCTCTGAATCGTGTTCTTACTTATAGGTGTTACTGACAAGGTGTGTACCTGGACCTGAGCTGTCATGATGAGACGGTCATTATAGCTGGTCGGTCGTTACCGCGTGGTAACGTATCATGAGTTAAATGCCCTTAATGGCGATCCGTTTCACTGTCTCCGGGTTTCCCCTTGCCGGGTTGTCTAAATGGGCTGATTATATGAGGCCTTCATACATATCCATAATAGACCCTATTTTGAAGAAAAAAATTAAAAATTTTGATATATATATATATATATATATATATATATATATGATTCAATTCGGAAACAGTTCGGTTCTTAAATTGGTTCTAAAAGCCGATTCGGTTCATGAACTGTTTCTTCAAAACTGATTCGGTTCATGAACCGGTTTTTAAAAAAACGATTATTTTAAGTGCAGTTCAGTTTGGTTCATAATTCGGTTCGATTTTTAGGTTATTTTACATACCCATACATAAAAGCTATTACTAGGATAAAATGCGATGGGAGGATATCATGCTAGCTCCTCAAATACCAGATAAAAAGCAGGGTATCATAATCTATTTTTATCATATCCACTTTATCTTTTTCACTAAACAACTCCTTTAAGTTTTGTAAGAATTAAAGTTTGGAACACGTCAATTAGCATAAGTTTAGATCAAATAAACAATATTACACAGAATGTGCAATTAAACAAGGTGTGGTCAAAATCTGAGCTAGCAAACTAACCACGTATTTCAACTTTTTGAGTGAGGGTGTCATAAAATATAAACTTGTACTTATTAATGCCAGAATATTCAAAATTGACTGAACAGAATGAATAATGATTTAGAATAGTTGCAACTCTAGATATAAGTTTTATTCAAAATATATATATAAAAAAAAAAACTAAACTATGGTTCACAACCTGTAATTTAGTTTATTGGAGAAATAGAAAGATAAAATAAATAGAATAAAAATTAAAAACTCAATGAAAATGAGTGAGTTGAGAGCCATATCAGTACTCCAAGAATCCGATCAAATTTTAGCTCTTTCCAAATGGTCACCCCGGGTATATCAGTACTCCATATATAGCACAAATCGCACTCCAAGGCTGCGAACTACATGTTAAAAAGAATTCTTCTATAGACGATAATCCCACGAATTGGATTAGTTTATTGGAGAAATATATTGTCCAAAACAATCATTTCGCCAAAATTAATTTCCATGTACAAGATTTGAATGGTACTAAACTTACAAACATAAAATTTATTACAGATTGAGAAGGTTTGTTATGTGATTCCAGCCCATTAACCATGGCCTCTTATCAGATGGAAGCACAAAATTCAGCTCAAACATCTCCTTTGACATGTTGCCTCCAGTACAGAAACCCACAAGCTTTGCAACTATTTCAGCACTCTCCTGCACATGCATTTGATCATGTGGATCTGTCCAAAGCTTGTTGACAAATTGCATCTTCCTCTGCTTCCCTTCAAGGGGGACATCCCATTTGATATATAACGCCTCCCTCTCCTCTGGCGTCAAACGTGATGTCAATCTCTTAGCAAGGAATTCTCTTTCTCGTTTCAAAGCTCTCATACTGCATATTATTATAAATATCAATAAAAAATTCACATTCAAAATTCACTGAGTGAAGGGTGTTATATATATATGGGTTCAAGTTTTCTTATGTTATACGATAGTAAAAGAGAAAAAAAAGTAGATACAAGTTAAATGTGGGTCCCATATTTTATATTAAAAAAGAAAAGAAAAATTAATTGGCACGGAAAATGAATTTGTGTGAGAAAAGATTTTACTCTCATGTATTATATATATATATGTAGGATCCTTTGACATCGATGTCAAATTTCAAATTTGACACCTCATCTGAGAGCCGTTAGATCAAAAAAGAACAACGATTTCACATGCTTACAAATCAGAGTCATTGATCTTTTTTGATCTAACGGCTCTCAGATGAGGTGTCAAAGGATCCTACCTCATATATATCATACGTCACATGAGAGAATTCTCTCACATGTGTAAAACATTAAAAGCCGTGCCATTGCTTTTTTTTTTTTTGAAAACGATGGGACCCACGCATATTGTATCTATGGCATATGATAAGCTATCTTATGCTACAGTAGATTAGCAAATCCCTATATATATACATATAGATATATATATATATATATATATATATATATATATATATATATATATCCCTCAGATTTCCTGTCACAGGACGTCATGCAAGAAAAGAAATTATATACTATGGATAGTTCATAATTATAACATTAAATTTTTTTTCCATGCTCTATAACTATGTATTATCCGTAGTACATATTATTTTTTTATTATAGGACTTCATGTAACATGATTCTTGTATTACCATATATATAGTTATAACATAGTTATACTACGGATAGTACATAGGTATAACATTAAAAAAAAATTCCATGCTCTATAACTATATATTATCCGTGTTGAGATAGATATATAGTCCCACATTGGTTGGATGAACAACTAATGTGGAGTTTATAAGGCCTTGGCACTCCCACCCTTTGAGCTAGCTTTTGGGGTGGTGTATCCCAAGATTCTTTGACATGGTATCAAGAGCCTAGGGAACGTATTTTAAATTTTTTTTCCCAGAAGTGTCTCGTTGTCAGTTTCCGGGCGATTTTTCTTCCGCTTCACACTTCTGTACCGTCAACCACCACCGTCCGATGGAATTTTCAGGCACGCAGCCTACCGCCGTGATCGTCTTGACAACGCGGTCACACCGGCACCGGCCGCTCCCTCAGAAGACGTTCCACGCGCTCTTACGCGCGTGTGCAAGTTTCAGCACCCTCCTCCAACCGGAGGCGCGTGCAGCCTCCGTTCCGGCCGCGGCTGGTTGCGATTTTTTCGTCTTACTGAGACGATTCTGGATCCAGTCTTGCGTTGACGCTCAGATTCTTCTTCTACCGGTTAGTTCTGTGATCTGTTCTTTCTGATTTTTTTTTAATTATGGACACTCCTCCTGTCTCCAATGTTTTTGTTTATGGGACTCCGGCTGGACAGAAGTCAGAGTCTACTATTTTTTCCAATTATATCCTTGCTCCGTTGAGTGTGGATAAATTAGATGGGTCCAACTACGATACTTGGTCTTCCGATCTGCGACTTTGGTTGGATAGGCAGAATTATACATCCTATCTCACCACTAAGGCTGAATCTGTGGCGGAAACGGAGCACACTCGGTGGAAAATGATTGATGCTCAGTTGTGTAGTCTCATTAAAGCTACTCTTCATCCGTCTATCAAGCAGATTTTTCGACCTGCTGTTACTTGTGAAGCTATTTGGAGTCAGGCAAAAGCACTGTACACCAATGATACCCAGAGACTCTATGGTGTGTGTCAGAAATTGATGACTACCTTTGCTGCTCGGGACTTCAATTGTCCTATGACTGAATATTTGGGGAAAGCTCAGAGTCTACTTCATGATCTTAATGAACTTCTGCCTCTCACTGGTGATGTTACTAAAGAACAGGAACAACGTAATACACTGTTTATGCTGTTCATTTTATATGGTTTGCCTGACCATTTGTCTGCCAATCAGGATCAAATTCTGGGATCTGCTACAGTTCCTACACTGGATTCCGTGATGTTTACCTTGCTTAGAATTCCCTCTAAGCCCTCTACGTCATCAGCACCTCCTATGATGCCTACAACCCCAGTGGATTCTGTTGACTCTTCCGCTCTTGGTGCTCATGGGTATGGTCGTGGACGTCGAGAAGATTCTGCTGACTCTTCCGCTCTGGCTACTCAAAGGTATGGCCGTGGACATTGATCCTCTAAAGGAAAGCT
This sequence comes from Gastrolobium villosum, assembly GCA_032173675.1. Classification (NCBI taxonomy): domain Eukaryota; kingdom Viridiplantae; phylum Streptophyta; class Magnoliopsida; order Fabales; family Fabaceae; genus Gastrolobium; species Gastrolobium villosum. Next base: position 26,505 of record JAVKPL010002153.1, read on the forward strand.
ATTATGCACTCATTGTCATCAGATCAATCATACTGTTGACCGCTGTTGGAAGCTTCATGAAAGGCCACCTCCACCTTCTCGAAATGCTCATGTTGCTCAGGCTATCTCTAGTACCTCTGCTCCAGAGCTACCTTACAGTGCACCACCTCCAGCTGCTCTTATGAACGAATTTGTGACTTGGTGATCTGAGAAACAGACATCAGGTCCTACTGCATCCATTACTCCCACTGGTAATTCTTTTGCTGACATCTCTCAGTTGCACTCTATTGGTCCTTGGACTCTAGATTCTGGGGCTTCTTATCACATTTCTGGTAATAAGTCCTTATTCTCTTCCCTTTGCACTACTGGTTCTTTTCCCACTATTACTATGGCCAATGGGTCTCTGGTTCAATCACGGGGGATTGGCACAGTTCTTCTTTTACCTAATTTATCTCTGGAACATGTTCTATATGTTCCCGATTCTCTTTTTAACTTACTTTCTATTAGTCGTTTGATCACATTTCTGGTAATAAGTCCTTATTCGCTTCCCTTTGCACTACTGGTTCTTTTCCCACTATTACTATGGCCAATGGGTCTCTGGTCCAATCACGGGGGATTGGCACAGTTCTTCTTTTACCTAATTTATCTCTGGAACATGTTCTATATGTTCCCGATTCTCCTTTTAACTTACTTTCTATTAGTCGTTTGACCAAATCCATTAACTGTGTTGTTTCTTTTACTAAAACCTCTGTCATCTTTCAGGATCAGAGTTCGGGGAAGGAGATTATCAAAGGATGTGAGTCTCAGGGCCTCTATCAACTAGTTCCCTCTTCTTCAGCCTGCTCAACTGTGGATTCTCCTCTTACTATCCATGCTCGTCTGGGCCATCCTAGTCTTGCAAAGCTTCAGAAGATGGTTCCCCATTTATCGTCTCTTTCTACTTTAAATTGTGAGTCTTGTCAATTTGGGAAACATACTCATAGTAAGTTTCCGAGTCGTCACGTTGTTTCTCCTTTTTCTGTGGTCCACTCTGATGTTTGGGGACCGAGTCGTCATTCTTCTTCTTTGGGTTCTAAGTACTTTGTTACTTTTATTAATGATTATTCCCGATGTACTTGGTTATTTTTAATGAAAAGGCGCTTATTCCCGATGTACTTGGTTATTTTTAATGAAAAAGCGGTCTGAGTTGTTTTCTATTTTTCAGTTATTTTATAATGAAATAAAAACTCAATTTGGTATTCCTATTCGTACTTTTCATAGTGATAATGCATGTGAGTACTTATCTCATCAATTTCAACAATTCTTTTCATCTCATGGCATTCTCCATCAAATATCTTGCCCTCATACACCTCAACAAAATGTTGTAGCCGAGCGCAAGAATCGCCATCTGGTTGAAACCACTCGTGCCTTGTTAATTGATGGTAATGTTCCATACACATTCTAAGGTGATGCTATACTTACTGCATGCTATCTCATTAATCGCATGCCATCATCTGTTCTCAATCATAAGGTACCTCACTCCACATATGTTTGGTTCTACGTGTTTTGTTCATCATCTTGGTCCAGGTTTGGATAAATTAGCTCCCAAGTCTCATAAATGTGTTTTTCTAGGTTATCCTCGGTCTCAGAAGGGTTACCGTTGCTACCCTCCCACTTTACGTCGATACTTTATCTCGGCGGATGTCTCCTTTTTTGAATCAATTCCTTTTTTTGGATCCCTTTATTACTCCTGTGTTTTGTTCATCACTGCTCCCAAGTCTCATAAATGTGTTTTTCTGGGTTACAGCCGTCCTTCTCCCACTTTCAGTGACCTTCTTTACCTTCCTGTGGATACTGATTCTTACCCGTCCATGTTTACCTGTCTTTACCCGTCCTTCTATCACCTCTTCTGCTGATGAGATCAAGCCTAGTTCGTCAGATGTATCTGTGGACTCACATTCAACTGCATCTCCTCCCACGGCTTCGGTCCCACCTTCGGATAGTGACATTCCCATTGCTCTTCGTAAGGGTACTCGTGATACTCGCCCTCCGGCCAGGTATACAGTCAATCTCAATTATCATCGTCTTTCTCCATCATATTTTGCTTGCCTTTCCTCTTTGTCCTCTTTACAGGTGATGCACTTTCACATTCGGGATAGAGACAAGCTATGATTGATGAAATGAGTGCTCTTTATCATAATGGCACATGGGATCTGGTACCTCTTCCTTCTGGAAAATCTGTGGTTGGTTGCCGATGGATTTATGTTGTTAAGGTTGGACCTAATGGTCAAGTGGATCGTCTTAAAGCTCGCTTGGTGGCGAAGGGTTTCACTCAGGTCTTTGGGCTTGGATTTTATTGATACTTTTTCTCCTGTGGCGAAAATGTCTACTGTTCGCCTTTTTATTGCCATGGCTGCTATTCGCCATTGGCCTCTCTACCAACTGGATATCAAGAATGCTTTTCTTCATGGTGATCTTGAGGAAGAAATTTATATGGAGCAACCTCCTGGATTTGTTGCTCAGGGGGAGTCAGGACTTGTTTGTCGTCTTCGTAAGTCTCTTTATGGCCTCAAACAATCTCCACTAGCTAGGTTTGGTAAATTTAGCAGTGTTTTTCAACAATTTGGCATGACTTGGAGTGCAGCTGATCATTCTCTCTTTTATCGTCATTCTGCTTCTGGTTTTGTTTATCTGGTGGTATATGTGGATGATATTGTCATCACAGGCAGTGATCACTATGAAAAGTACGAATAGGAATATTCTTTGACATGGTATCAGAATCTCGCCGTCCCCCACTTTCTCTTGTGGAATTTCTTAGGACAGGTAGGCTGAGCCTATTGCATTATCCACTCTTCAAGCCCAATGGGCTCTCGTGTGAGGGGAAGTGTTGAGATATATTAGTCCCACATTGATTGGATGAACAACTAATGTGGAGTTTATAAGGCCTTGGGCACTCCCACCCTTTGAGCTAGCTTTTGGGGTGGTGTATTTCAAGATTCTTTGACAATCCGTAGTACATATTATTTTTTTTTTTGTAGGACGTCGTGTAACATGATTCTTATATTACCATATATATATATATATATAGAGAGAGAGAGAGAGAGAGAACCTTGAAGACAGCGAGATAGTAGGCTCATCTCCAACATGAGGAGCTGGGCTTGCATTCCCAAGTTCTGCTAGGTGTTGTTGCAACCATGTTAAACGCCTTAGTTCAACTTCCATGTATATTTGATCAGCTTGGTCTCCCTTGAATAACAAATAAAACTGGGTCCTGTGAATAATGGAGACACAACATACATCCCATAATTCAACGATCTGCTGCCGCTGCACTCTAAATGTAATTTGCCATGAAACTTGTGGTTCCTCCGGCTCACATGTGTACTCTTCATTTTCTATGTTGTGGCCACTTGCTTCATTTGCTTCAAGTTCAAGCACCTAGATATCCAAATAAAAGGACATGAGTGAAAAGTAAGTAGATACATGAAAATAGAGAATTTGCAATGGCAATGAAAGCAGGAAGATTTTTTATATATAACATACCTGGCAAACAAGTAACTGCTTCTGGTACTGTAGTTTCGCCACTCGTTCTTTCAATTCTGTGACATAAGCTCTTATACTTCTTACATTCTCCTCTGCTGCATTCTGAAACATTTTCTGCATTTTCTTCATGTTGACTGAACTAGAGCGTCGATAACCTGAAGTATTTTCCTTCAATGAAACATCTCCAACTTCTTCATTCTTCGATGGAGTCCCCTTCTCAGACTCTGGCAGAGTCTCAATTGAAACAGTATCATCATTCTCAGGGGCTTTATTTTCAATATTGGATTCCAAAACTTGCTGAGTAGTTGATAATGGTGAGCAGGGATATCTTATGAAGTTTTGGCGATTGGTACCATTACTTGAAGACAAAGGAAGCAGCTTCTTCCTTTTGTGTTCCTTTTTATTCTTAGGGGATGCTTCACTGGTTACATGTTGAAAATTGTTCGGGAGAGACATCACCAACTTGTCTATGGACCTTTGAACATTTTCAAGCTGCTGTTCCAGATTTGCAATGGTGCTGCCTTGGGAATGAAGCCGGGTAATCTCTTCCTTGAGATTAGCACTGACACTCTTGTTGATAGAAACCATGCTTCCAACTTCAACTTCCTTGGGTACTGACCTAACAGCACGCATTTCCCTTATTTCTGATTGCAGCTTTGCAATTGTCTCAGCTGCATCTTGGTTTCCTAGTCTATGACATGCCACTTCCTTTTGCAATACTTCCAAAGCTCGATTAGCTTCTTCACCCAGCTGCTCCTGGAGGTGCTCAAGTTTGCGAATTTCATGCATAAGGGTAAAAGGAGCTGTAGACGATTGCCTCATGGACTGTCTTAATGTTGTGCTTCTTACTTTCTCACAGCCTATCTCTGGTTTTGCCGATGATAGTGCACCAGTGAATGATAGGCACTTCTTGACTGATAGTTGTGGTGATTCAATTGGCTTTGAGACCTGAAGTGCAAAAGGATCTTAAAGTCAATTGAAATGAATCATGAGAGAGAGAGAGAGAGAGAGAGAGAAAGAGAGAGGAGAGAGACCTGCTGGTCATTCTGAAGCTTTCTGCGTAACTCATCCACCTGAGTTTGTGCAAGATCTCTCTGGTGTTTCAGCTCTTCAATTTCCATTTCCATCTGGACATAATTGGAAACATTATTGAGTACTATGATAGCACACTTGTTCCTAATAATCAGTTTTTTATTTTTTATTTTTTCAATTTACCTGTTGAATTTTCCAATCCTTCTCTTTAGCTGGATCAGGAGTGCGCAACTCTGCCTCCAACCTCGCTACTTCCTTTTGCAAATGTTTGACAAGCTGCTTGTCTGGAACAACCTATGCAGAGCATTTGAAAAGAAAGATGTCAAATTTTGTTATGCTGATTTGAAAAAAATAAATAAATAAATAAATCATCTAGGTGACTTTGAACCAGTAGTTACCATGTTAACTTGAGCATTGTTTGTTACTTCCTTTGCCCGGGTAGCAAAGAAGAGAGTGTTTCGCGATTGCTCTACATGGCTTAGTGCTGGACTCAAAGTACAAACGATAGCAGTGCGTGCATTCCCACCAAGTGAGTGTTGCAATATACGTGTGAGCTTTGAATCTCTGTAAGGGATATGACCACTTCTTTTTCCAACACTGCATTTGATGATATGAAAATAATCGATCAGAAGAAGGTGAAATCTGAAGTTGAGACTCAGTTCTAATGGCACTCTACAAGGTGATATCTGTCATTAAGACGACCCAATCAACTTTCTGTAAATAACATCGATTCTTACCTGAGCTTCCTGATTACAGTTGTCAGAGTCATCAAGCTAAGATTAATATGGCAGCCTTCTTTGAGCCTAGTGCCATCTGCATGTGTCTGTGCAGCCCTCTCACTTCCAGCCAGATCAACAAAGTTCTGCAGTCATTGACATGAGTTAGACAATAAGAATTAATCTACCTATTTAAAACAAGACAAGGGGGAAACTTCAATTACCAGGGTTGCAACAAAAGATTTCACACAATCTGCATTCTCACGAAGAGTACTTTGAATTGTCTGCAATATACACCAAAAGGGAAAAAAAATGTTTCCATATCATATTGCTTGTGAATAGGGGAAAGGAAACGAGAATCATCTCCTGCGAGTTAGAGCAAATAATTGTATATCACTGACCAGTCTTATTATCTGGTGTGACCGCGAGCTGTTATCATTTAGAGCAGTTTCGCCAACCTGCCTTTGAGCTGCCAAACAAAAGAAAGTTATTAAATTGTTTGAATAAGGAAGCAGGTATAAGTCATGCAAGCCAAGAGAGTTTCCTACCTTCACAAATGGAGATCAAATGTCTCAAATGCTTGTCATCTTTTGCTGTTTCTTCCACTAATTTCTCAACCACCGTACCTTTCTACATTACAAGCAGGATAAAATATAAAATTCCTAAATCTGGAAACTACTGAATTGATAGCTAAAATAAAAGATAAAAAAAGGATTTCAAAGATGATGCAGGATATGAAAATATGAATTCCAAATTCAGGACAAGGAAGCTTCTGAATTGCATGATCGTTAAATAAAAAATGAAAAGGATTTTCAGCGGGTTACCTCAGGGTCATCTAGAAGCTTCAAACTGCGACCAGATTCTGAATTTAACAAGTCCCTAACATTCTCATTGTATATTTCGAGTCCAGAAATTTTTATAGTGAAATTTCTTTCAGGGTTCTGAAATCATGCCAATTGAAGAGATTAATCGTTATTTAACAACCTTCGAAATCCTATCTAGTCCTTTTTTGCATTTGGGATCTTTGGAACAACTTACATTCATTATATGGTTATAGATATCATTGACAGCCTTCTCCGTTACTCCTCTCATTGTGTATGTCTTTCCACTGCTAGTTTGCCCATAAGCAAAAACAGTTGCTGCAATAAAATAAGCATGCAATCATTATAAAATAAGGTCAATACATAATGATACAAATATCCAATCCCAGTACCATTAATGCCCATCAATGCAGATAATGCTACATTCTTTATTCCTTCTTCATATACAGTCTCAGTTAAACAAGCAGGACCAAAAACCTTATCTGCAAAAAGAAAAGCAATGTTAACAAATATATAAAATATGATACCACAATCTCACAAAAAAATAAAGAAGTGTGGTGACATTAAATTAAGAAAAACATAAAAGGAACTTTGAACTTATAGTGAATTGGAAAAATAAAGCAAGGTGTGAGCAATTTCATTTGATACCAAAAGTAAACGATGCTGATTGGGAAGCACGTTCATGTGCCGGTGGTTTAAACACTATAGTATGATCATCTATACAATCCCATGCCACCTGATCTTTAGCCAATTGCTCCCTTCTGTTTAAAGGCCTTAACCTTACTGTAACCACAATCTTCTCCTCCCTAGCTCTTGGTCCTCCTGGGGTTGATACTGGTGTCCTATCTATCTTTGAAGATGGTGTTCCAGGTGTTCTCACAGTCATCTTCTAGACAAAGTCATAGTGGGGAAATTATCAAAAAAATGGACATAAATTCAAAAAAAATCAAAAGGTAACATTTTATTAATTCAACATTATTGTTCATACAATTCCTGTTCCTAATTATTGTTCAACACTTGCATTAATACCAAACATTTAAATGAATTGTGCTCAAATAAAATACCAAACACAATTTCAACTCTAACAAAAAAAAAAAAAGATTAAGTGAAATGTATATTAAAAAAGGTGAGATTGACGGATTGAAGAAAATCAAATGCTTCAGGTGATGATATAGTACTGATTCGCCGCAGAATAATGAAATGCAAAGTATTAATTAAGATAATTCCAAACCCAAATCGCGGAAATTAATAAGGAAAAAAGAGAGGAAAGTTTTAATCACACTGTTAATTTAAGTTCACGCTGATTTTACGCATTAAACTTTGGGAAAACCATAAAATAGGAAAGTAAATTAAAAGAAAAGTAGAAGAAGCATATAAATTAGAGTCAAGATCCCCAAATGGAAACAGATAAGAAAGTCCTAAAGGAAATCCAGAAAATAAATGGAAATGGAAGCAGAAACTCACTTCAAACTTGGGTGGATCACAAGTTGAGTAATTTCTTCAACTCAGATCCAGGAGAAGAAAGCAGAGATTCGAAGCTGGAAATTAGGGTTTGAAGAGTAATCGCTCTCTGTGTGGTTGATGATTCTTCAAATGAATGAAACGGCATTCGAGTGTGTGCGCTACGCGAGACTACTTCATTTGAATTTGGGCAAACTCTAACGGCTAGTTTCCTTTTTCAGTTTATTTAATAATTAATTAATTTAATTAATAGCTTTGATTAATAATTATTAATTTAATTATGCTTTCGTCTAACGTTTTCATTCGCCAGATAATCATTGACTGACACAGATCGAGTGGGCCCCTACATTATTATTATTATTATTATTATTATTATTATTATTATTATTATTATTATAGGAAAAGTCTCAAATCCTAACGTTTCATGTTTCTTTTTATCTTTACATTATTATTATTATTATTATTATTATTATTATTATTATTTTGTCACTTTTATCAAATTTAAACTGCTTTTTCTCCGACAAAGAATATCAAAAAGGTTATTGCTATATTTTATTTTTTCAGAAAATTATTTTTGCATCTGTGGCCATAGACAAACATTTGAGGAAGAGAAATCATCGAGAAAAAAGAAAGAGACACTAATATGAAGCCTACTATTGTTTTGTGTCTATTGCAAAAAAATATTTTTCTGCCACAAATACAAAAATAATTTGCCCTTTATTTTTTTGGTATAACTTTTAGGAAATATTGTTGAGATTGCAATTTTTTAACACTATTTACGTACCAAATATAATATTTGTTTGGGAGATATAGGAAGTGGATGGCATCCGGACTCTCAGGTGCCAATCAAATTTAATTTTGACTAATAAATTATCAGTCCAACTCAATGCATGTTGTGAATCATTAACGTCAATATGTTAGTCTACAAGTTTTTATTCTTATTATCTAAAAATATAAATTTTGAATCATTTATTTGATTAACTTATAAGTGTATACTTAAGTTAACTACTGAAAGATTCTAAATTAAGTATTACTTAAAGTTAGTACGTCTTTAATTAATAAGAAACTTTTGTAAACTTATAAAAAAAGATAATCATAGTAATTTTAATAAATTAGTTGTTGATTTTGACAATTCTTTCAGGTTACTAAGTCAGGTTAAAATAAATTTATCTAATCAATTGCAGTCCGTTTTGACACTCTTATACAAAGTGTTTGGGTCCAAATTGGGGCCCCTACCCAATATTAAATATCTTATTCAAAAAATTTGCTCATCGGTTGTGACATATTATCGAATCCTAAACTTTGATAAAGACCCATGATTCTATATGGTTTTTCCTGTCATCTTCTTCACTTATTATGCAATTAGTCAATCGGATTAGGTTTTGGTATAGGGAAAAAGTATACATAATCATAATTATAAAAAAATTATTTGTGTATTTAAAATAGTTGGTCAGGTCTTGATTTGGCCTAATTTATACTTTAACATGATTTAGGACAGTAATGAAAATTAACGTGATTAAAATACAAGCCGAGGTTACTTCATTCAATAGGTTCAGCCCAGCCAATGTATAACTTTAGTTCAATTTTATATTTTTTTTTGGTAAACATGTATACCTTTAATTCAAGAGGATGGTTCTGTACAAAAAAAAAAAAAAGAGGATGATTATATTTACAATTTATTTTTATTTATAACTTCTTACAATTATAAGATACTAATTTCTGTCGATCAACGATTATCATTTATTGTGAATTAATAAATTAATTTACAAAAATAATAACGATTAATTGACGGAAATCAACGGTTAAAATTATAATTGTAAAAAATTATAAACAAAACTAAGTTATAAATAACCTTCTTCTAATTCTAATATTTAATATTTATCCGTGAGATGCATAAGTTTGTCAATTAAAATAACTATTAATTGACGAAAATAAATAATTAAAATATGATTGTAAAAAATTATAAACAAAACTAAGTTATAAATAACCTTCTTCTAATTCTAATATTTAATATTTATCCGTGAGATGCATAAGTTTGTCAACCGTTTAAAATGTACATTTTCTTTATTGTCGTTAAAAATCAAAGTACAATAAGATCTAATGTTCATATAAATAGAATAAGTAAAATTATATTAACAAACTTTTTTTATATAAACTTACATCAAATTATGTGTACTACCAATCAGATATAATGTAATTTGTAAGAATTTATAAATATAACCTTCCCCAAATAGAATTTAGTAAATAGCAGGCAATGAAACAGTAGAATGTTGTACAGTAACATCAGCTCCATTCATACTCCTGCAAACATTACACCTTAATTGACCTAGTTATTGACATAAGAGTACAACACTTATTTTGAAACAGTAGAATATTGTACAGCACCATCTACTTTTCCCTTTTCTCCCACCAGAGTAACGACATGTTCATCAGATATGCTGATGGAGAGCCAAAATTGTACCTTGTTATACAGAAAAATCTACATATTTAATCCATTCTTTTCAAAATCACAATATAAGAAAGTCTAAAAACTCAAAACATTACTGAGCTTAAAACGATTGGATAATGCCACAAATATCCCCTGTGAACCTGTTTTGCGGTATATTCAGCTCTTTGTCCCTTTCCATTAGGGCATTCCACTTATGTCACAGTTTTTTTTCCATACAAAACAACTTTTTTTATCTTTTTCTTTTTTCATTCTTCGCTTGAGATCAACTCATTTTTTATGTAACAGGAACACACATTAGCAGCCCCATCTCCACTAGTGTCTCAATAGATGGATGGAACTATACCAAGTTTGCACCAAGCAATGAACACAGAAATTCAAGGCTAATAGCTTTAGGATTTAGCCATGAGAATGTAATGACATGTCGACTCATTGGGTTCATCTGTGGTATGTGCCATGGGATACAAAGAACTGATAATCTGGATGATTCACCTGAAGCAGCCTTAACCAGTTATCTGCAGCCTGCAAGAGAGAATTTGATAGTTGACTCTCATTAACTCCATTGTGCATCCAAATAGACCCCTTTAACTTATATGAAGCCATTGCAAAAGTTGGCAAGGAAATCTTTGGTACACCATCCATGTCATTGGGATAAACCAAAACTGGAGCCTGAGTACCTCCATTTCCTGCAAAATGTAATTAAAAGAAAGTTTTTTAAATAAGTGGTGAACATCACACGCAAACTGAGATTACCTTCACATTTTTGCAAGGAAGCATTACTTTTAATAACAGCTGATATAACAACAATCAGCCAGTAAAGTAATCTATTACTAGAATCAATTTTCTTTTTCTTATTATACAATTTGAATAACAATATGCCCTTCCCAGAGTGCTATGCTTCTAACAAATTGATCCTTTAAAAGATGAAATACGAGTAAATGCATATCACTTGCAATAAATATGTTCATAACTGCAAAAGTTGAAACACGAGTACAGCTCGTCCCACACACTGCATTCAGAAGCTAGCACCTGAGCAGGTGTGAGCAATGTGATTGTAAAGTGATGTGTATCTAGAGTTTTCCAGAAAAGAGATGATATCCAAGAAAGGAAAAAATAATGAAGTACTCCAGAAAATCATAATATGCAAGGGGGGAAATGAGAAATAGGAAAGTTAAAGTACAAGCTGTAAACTAGATTCAAGTATCTACTATCTATATAAGGAATAAAAGAAACAGAGTGTAGTGGAATCGACCAACGACCGGTACAAACTACAAATGTCAAGACTCAAGTACATATTTTAGATATTCTCAAATTGATCAAGGCATAATTGACAAGGGAAAAAAAAAACCTCTCCCATCATGCTTTACCCAGACATAAGAATTATGATTAACACAATCTCTCTTCCTCAGTTTCCTCATCTCGTACTGTATTATCATAATCAATTATAGAGCTCATTTCAATACACACTCAGGCACATAGAGAAGAATATGATTTATTTATGAGAGTGTGTTGAGGAATAGGAAGACCTTATCATTATTAAGAAGGACAAATGAAAGGAAAAAATAAAAATTAACAGCTAAGTTCAGTGAATGAATGCCATTTGAGTAGAAGCCCATCTTTCATATTTGATGACAAAAAAAATGAATACTTTTTTGGTGATTTTTCTGTTCCTTATATATAATAAAGGGGAAACAAGAATTAAGTTTAAAATGCATGAGTACATCTACCAATAAGTGCTGAATCTTGATAAGCAAGAACTACTATGCCACTGCAGGTCAAACACAGGGTTAAAGTTTCATGATTACCTGTCAAGGGTGTATGGAGCGTATGGTATGTAAGAAAGCAAGCATCTAAGTCTTTTAATGTTGGACCTGTGGGTATTCGATATATAGGATACCTATAAGATACCATAAAAGAATGTTAGTTGACACATATTCAGCACTGAAGCAATAGATCACATTATTCTCACCATGCCACAGACATCCAACTGGCAGGCAATAAATCACAACTTCTCAACGACTTCAGGCTAGGATAGTGGCGTGCAAGATCTAGTATCTGTCCAAATATAACAAAATATAAGATGGACTGTTTAAAATAACTGCAAATAAGCCATATATTAATTTAGACCAGTACTGGCCTTGTCAACCAATGGTTCACGACTATAAGGAGGATCTTGATCAAAATACTCAAAAAGAAGATCTTGAGGATTCCCAGTTTCACTGTCATCGCTAGAAAATCCCTCTTGCATTGTATTATCTTTATTCTGTACAGATAACCTGTTCATTTGAAAAGAAACATCGCCTGTCCGATATTGACCACTTCTTTGTGCCATAAAAGGTTCAGTTCTTTTTCCAAATTCACTATCACTGCTTCCATCACTACTGGAATCTCTGTAGTAATCACCGTCACTATCTTCACTGGTGTACCTAATGACAAAAGAAATGAGATATGATTACAAACTAAAGTACAAACAAATTCTTCAGTAAAACTAGAAATTGCATAGAAATGGGCACAATGAGTTAACATACAATGACAATAGTAAAACTGAATTCACAAACAGAGAAACATGTTGATAACACACAGGAATCAGTAGCCAGAGAGAAAAGGAGTAAAGAAAAAATACAAATAGAGATCCATGAAGCATTACAAGGAAACAAATTATTTATTAATCAGAAATGAAACATGTCAAATATAAGGATGACTATCAATTCCCTCAAATGCTGCCTCTCTGCAAGTACCACGAACCAAACAGCCATTTAATCCACTCTTCCAGCTTACAGAAAGTCTTTTTCCAAGGATGAAAATGAAGCAAACAAAATCCAAGGAACTAAATGTATAAAAAGAGATAGTGATAACCACAAAAAGGCTTCCATGATTTCACCTTTCAACCGGCACTGCTAACATAATCCAATACTTCATAAAATCAATTAACCATAGGACAAAACAAACAAATCACAGAGATAGAGAAAAAAGAGCTTCATCTATCAACAATAAATGTACCATCTTTCCGGTGGTCATTGCAGTCTCAACTCAAAGTTACGAATTCATATGCACATATATAAAAGCATGACTCTACATATAAAATTGCCAATACCTTGGCTTCGCATTTGAATTCTTAGCTGATTGACCATATAGTTGAATAGCCGACAAATAAGGAACATAATATTGGACAACAGATTCTCTTTGATCAAGTAGCAAGGGGACTCCTGCTCCATATGCACTCCACTCCTTAAACGATTCCCAGAGATCATTCAAGGCAAAGTAAGATTGATACTCCACATCACAAGTCTTCCAACCTCTCACTGTTGTCTACACCCACAACACAATAAGAACAAATCGTAAATCATATGTATGGTGATAATGATAATATTAAACATCCGATACGTTAAAAAAAAAAAATAACTTCATATGTCATCAATAAGCCAGTTAGCTGTTCATGTAAGAGTTAATATTCCATCAACAGTTACATACTAAAAAACATACCAAAAACAGTAAATGGAGGTTGTTGTGCCCTCCAAGTCCAACAAAGCAAAAATCAACATTCAAAAGATAACCAATTGCATAAAGGACAGATGAGATCAACCTTAGAGAAATACTGAGCCGGGACTAAAGGCGTTGTGGATTCCAGGAACCTATCAATGTTACTAGCAGGATCTACAGAAGGACATGAAGATGGTTTGTTCAACGAGTATGAAGATTCATTGGGATTCCTATTCTCAGAAGCAACAAGTTGGTTCTTTGAAGTTGAATCAGCACTCTCAGCTTCACCACTCTTGTCTCTCTGAGCTTGTTTACGCTGATTCTGATTCTTCCTTGCCTTCACCGGAATGTAAAACCGATCCTCACCACGAACACCACGAAATTGCAGGGCAGTCCCCAGCATTTTCCAAGCCTGTCAACGAAGTAACTTCTCCCCCGTTTGGTTACCGAGAAAACGAAGGAAAATATCCTATTATTTAGAAAAACAAAAACAGAAAGAAAAGAAAAAAAAAAAGACACGGCCCAAATTCAAAAATCTTCTCTTTTTTCGTTTTTCCACTGAATAACGAACAAAACCCAGAAAAATTAGAACTGGGTCGAGCGTTCTGAGCCTCTAAATAGAGGATCAAAAAGAGTACACACGGGAACACTCTGATTTTCTCGGAGTTTCTCAGAAACCAAACAACAATTCCGCATTAGAAGACGATCGCGGTGAGGTGATTATGAGATTCTAAAGATAAAAGATACCCAGAAAAATAATTGAAAGAGTTGAGGTGAAGAAAAAAGGGATCAAATAACACAGTGTGCTTAAACGAAAGTGTAAAAGGGAAGAGAAGAAGAGTGCGTTAATTGATTGATTGATTGAGAGAAATTGAATGAATATGAGGGAATATATGCGTGAGATGATAAACAGAGAGAAAGGAAGAAAAGCTTCTTCTTCAACCACAGTGAGTTAAGAACAGAGACAGAGAGAGGAACGAATGCATAGAAATTTTGGTGCCACCACGGGGGACAATACCATAATTCTATTTTGCCTTCTGCTTTGGTGGGGCTCAAGGAATGTGATTTTCATGGGTAATATTTTATTGCATTTCTCCTTAACTTTATTTTTCATGGGTAATTCTATTCTGCCTATCTTTTATTACCATTATCCAGTAACAAGATTCTGATGTAATATTATTAGAGGATATTAGGTAAAGATAACTAAAAAGAGTGATAGGTAAAATAATATATTCCTACATAAAGAGGTAGGGAAAAAATATTGTAATAATTTATTAAGATTATTATCAATGTTATTACCAATCAATTTTACCGTTAAATCAATTATATTAATCAAACGATTATATTTATTTTCATCTTTGTGTAGTTATGATTCTCCATATTTAATTATTTAATGTGAAAACATTAAATATAAAAAATCAGATAGAAATAATATAAAATATTAAATATGGGAAATAATAACTATTCAAAGTTGAAAATAAATAAACCGTTGCATCAATATAATAGATCTAATGATAAATTGATTGGTAATAATCTTAATTGGTTGTTACAATATCCTTCCCAAAATGTATATGTTTATTTTTATTTGTTTCTTTCCTTTTCATATAATCACATATGAAATTCCCATATTTTTATATGTATATAATATGAGAAAGATTAATCTCACATTTTATTCATAAAAATACTTTGGGTAATTTTATTGAATTAATTGGAAGATTAGTATGTATTGGCTATTGCCTTCTTCTATTTTTGTTGGTAAAATTGGCTATTGCCTGTTAACATTGTCATTTGTTCGTTTATATTTTTTATGATTTAACAAATTTTTCAAATATGTATATATTTTAATAATCTCCTGTGTTTTTCAAAAATTTATATATTTAATTCTATTTTTATTTTTCTTGTTTTTAAGATGATATATTGTAATTAGTAATATTAAAAAAAATAAACTGCATATTAAATTTATAAACTCCAAGAATATAAAGAGTAAGAACTAAGAAGTTTGAAATAAAACATTTTGTGTGATAACTTTTTTGTATTTAAAATTTTATTAAGAAAAAGATCTTGCCTGATCATTCTAAGCTCAGGGGAAAACTTTTAATTAATACATTAAAAATTAATTAAATTAAATAAACATTTAACACATAAATGTGATAATAGTCAATTAAGTATAATTGTCAAAAGTTTAAATTACTAATAGAAAAATTGGTGAAGGTTATTTTATACAATCACAACTTTAAGAAATTAAAGGAAAATGTGAATAGGTAAATAGAAATACCAATATTCTCACCCTTGCCTGTTAAAAAAGTTCGCTTTTTCTAGTGTTAATGTAGATAACTTATTTACAGTGAGCTCAAAATAACGTCATTTTGAGACGGAAATCAAAGTATATTCGTAATTATAATTTTTTCAGGATTATAACAGTTTTTTTCATTATAATTTTTTAGTTTTTTAATCCAAAATAATGTCATTTTAAGAGCAAATATAAATAACTTATCTACGTTCAGTTTAAAAATATTAAACCATTACAAAAACATATTTACCAAAAAGAAAGCCATTATTCATACCCAAACTCGATGATTGATGGACCAATAAGAGTGAAGTGTGGTGGTAAGTGAATGACATTCTCGTGAAGATTATCAAAGTCAAACATTTAAAGAAGATAATTATTGACATGACCTTATGTTTTAAGGTAGAAATTATATTGCTTGAAATTACACATGGATTGACGAGGCAATGAGATATTGTATTTTGTTACTCTAGTGTGGAAAGAGAAATTATCTCCTACCTATGAGTTATATATGAGACCCTTTTATCATCTAATAAATATGCAGTTATCTATTTACAAACCTCAATATTACATATTATTATAGGCAGTTGTTTTTGTTATAGAGAGAGTGTTTGAAACATTTTTCAATGTTATCAAGACCTTTCATTCGTAAACTGTTATTCTAATTGTTGCTCAAAACTGTATCTCTATGATAATATTATAGGAAAAACTATTCTCATTTTATATGAGATAAGTTTTATCTCCTACACACTCTTCGATAACTGTGCCACCTTTTTCTTTTCTTTTTCTTTTCTTTTTTCAGGTGGTGGAGCCCACAAATTCATCTCTATGACATGAGATAACTATCTCCTTTAACATGAGGGTAATAAAACCCTAATATTATTTGCCCTTGACATTTATAGGTTTGTTTTCCTCTATTATGCTGGTCATTAACTCATTCCCAAATTAATAAGGCCACTGTTAATTAAGATTATGAATGCATATATAAGGGTTGTTATTATTCAATTATTTCTTATAGATAATCACATATCTTGACTTAGTTACTTGAGCAGTTGAGTTAAAGGTGTAACAAATGGTAACCTGATTTATTAGGGACCCACAATTCAGTGTATATCAGGTTAGGTTTGGTTTATTATATTTAGTAAAATTAAATAGATTCAAGCTTATAAAAAAAAATATTTTTAAAAAGTAGGTCGTAGGTTTTTATTTACAAGGTCTAGTCTATAAGTTTACAGACTGAACTATATCATATTATTTATTTTGAATAAAATTATTATGTTAATAATTGTGGATAATAACATAATATTATTTTAATTATTTTTGAATTTTTAAATATTTGAATATTTAATAGGCTAAAAGGCCTGGGCTAAACTTTTCTTTTTTTTATAATTTGGTCATACATAAAATTAATAGATCAGGTCATTTTAAAAATATTTTGCACAAATCTGATTTACTTAAATCAAAATCTGGCCTGACACAGTCAGAACCATTTACATCCCTAAATTACATTACGACTTTGTTGACAACAATTTAATTTTGTCAATTATGCAACCTTCATAACCTTTCCCTATAAATGGTTGTACTACTTCAAGAACCTTATACAATAATATTAATATTGTGTTATGCATCATTTCATAATCTTGCTTTTTTATAATAGATTTGTCAATAAGAACTTCACTGGCAGATCTAGTACTAGTATCATCAGTGACCATATCAATATTTTGAATAATTAAGAATTTAAGATAGCATCAAGTGTATCTTATTATGATAATTTCGGTATTACAACTTATCTTTTTTATAATTTTATATGCTTTTGACATTTCTTTTCCCCATTAGTGCTATGACCGTATGACGTATCATACATCTCCCACGTGCTGACATTTTTCGTATCTGCGATTACTAAAACTTATTTTTAACACCACGTGCTGACATTTTTCGTATCTGCGATTACTAAAACTTATTTTTAACCCTAATCCCAACAATGCTAAGGGGTTATTTTATAATATTATTTATGAGGATAACTTGATAAAAATCGGAAAATAAATATTTAATGAATAATGTAAGGGAGAGGTTATATTTACTAACTCTTCTTCTTACTACTACATCTTAACTGTTGATTTCCGTCAATCTAACGGTTAAGATTTATTGAAAATTAATAATTAATTAATATATATGATCTAATAAATCTTAACTGTTAGATTCACGGAAATCAATAATTAAGATTTAATAGTAAGAAATAATAAGAAAAAGAGGTAGTAACTATAACCTTTTCCCAATAATGTAAAGAAGTGAAAAGATTAGTTGATTTTCTATAAAACTGAAAAATTCATTTTTTTTATTATTTTTCATGTCTAATTATAACTTTTACCAAACCGATAATTATAGTGAAAATATACAATCAAGTGTGCCCGTGACCCTATAATGTAATTGAAATTGGAAAATACGTTTATGAATGTTATTAAAAAATTAAAATTGAATAATAAATTCAGAAGATTGGTTTAATTATTTGAGCTGATTCATTCAACTACATATAAAGTATATGAGAATAGCACTGGATGTAGTTTAATAGAAAATGTACTGAGGTGCGTTCGCGGTCTGGATTGGATCGATTTTGGAAGTAAAAATTATCCGATTCAATCCTTTTGATTTAATTATGTAATCATCCATTTGGTTTAATTTTTTTTTTCAAATCCGATCGGATTCAATCCAATTTTATTCGGTTTGATTTAGATCGATTTTCGATTTTTTGAAAAGTCTAAGATTTGTAGCATGATTATTTAGCAAATAATATATCTTTTATATGTATCGGCTTTGTAAAGTTTGTATGATGATTATTTTACAATATAGAAGCATTATACAACAAAAAGTTAAATTGTAATCTTTTAGTTTCAGCAAAAAATTTATAATATGGTTAACTGATATACGAAGTAACCCAAATTTTCATTCTATAGAGGAGCTGTTATACAATAATAACCTATGTAATAAAAATATATTATGTACCTTACCCAAAAAAAAACATAACATAGGTCAAATACAACCCACTTTCTCCAACATGATAGGTTAATGGTCTTGGATTTAGAATTTTGTGATATGATTTTTGGGCTATGATTAGGAAAAAATCCAAGTGGGTAGATGATAAGGTTGGGGAATAATTGGATCGGTTTGTATTAGTTTGGTTTTCACCAACCCATCAAAAAATCGATCTAATCTAATTAAATTTTGCGATTTTTTTCGATTTTCGATTTTTTGATTCTCAGTTAATTCGATTTTTAATTTTTCGGTTCGGTTACCACGGTTTAATCAGTTTGAATCGATTGATGAACATCCCAAAGAAAATTTACGCTGAGTAGAGTAAAAAGAGAATTTGTGTTTGATTCTCATTAAATATATCTTTGGAAGAAATAATCAATTTTAACTATAATTAACTCATGATTCATAATTAGTCACATAATTGATTCAAATAGTAAAAAATTATGAGAATATCTTGAGCCAATTTATTTCAAAAAAATAATTAGAATTAATATAAAAAAATGAGAATATTTATTAGAGATATGAGAATATTTATTGGAGATAAATAAAATTTAAGATTTGTGAGAGTATTCAATGGAGGGATGGGCCTAAAAAATAAATAGATGGGGTTTGGTTTGGTTAGGAAAAAGCAATGGAGCTGACACGTGCAGAGCATGAGTAGGTGGGACACGTGCAGCATGCAGATTATGCAGACCGCACTAAATTCTAACTATCTCATTTCATCGTGTCTGCCACTGAGTTGTTCACTGGTGCATTTACATGAAATGTGCCAATTAGTTGACTATGCCACTTGTTGCTGTAGCTTTGCATTAAATATGTGAGGTGTACTTCAATATTCTTTCTAAAAAATATCATATTATTTCTTCAAACTTATAGACTTTATGTTAAATATTATTAATGCAATGATAAAAATATTCATGAAAGTTATAAATTTCATTATTGAATTTACAAATTTTTATTCAATATTTAATTAAAAATAATATAAGAATATTTTTTTTAAAGAGATTAGTTATGTAAATTCATAAATATGTTTAAGTATATCAGACATAAAGATGCGGAATCTATTTTTATTTTTTTGTATAAATAAAGATGTGGAAATTATGCAATTAAGTTGAAGAAAAGTATAATTGATATCCTTTATATTTTAATTGATTTGATGAAACAATTGTCGGAGTGTTAAAACTTACAGTTAAAGTAAGTGCAATTAATTTAAAAAACATGGTACGGTAATTAAAAATAGATATGATTAGGCATATTTTGATGAGTTATTTGTAGAAAGATAGACCTCTTAAAATTAAAGGAGAGAATTTTTTTTATCACAGTATTCATTTTCAAATTTGCGTTTTTCCTTAAAGAAATTAACTTAGCATACTTTAATTAATGAAAAATCATTTCAACTAATGAAAAGTACTCATCTTGTTGAGTGTTCTATAAACATAAAATTATCTTACCTAAATTAAATTTATTAGTTATCGTTTCAGTTAAGTTTAAATTATAAGAATAATATTTACCAAAAAAAAATTTATAAGAATAATGGTGCTTTTGTTATAAAAAAATAAAAATACTTAATGCAACTTGAATTAAGACTTACGGTTAAACTACAGCGGAGTTTAATTGTATATATATCCCAGTCTTTTAAATTAAATTAATTCTAGTAACAATACGAGTTTTTACAGGTTTTTAAATTAGATTTTTTTTAAGAAATAAAAAAAAAAAATGAAATAAATTTTGAAAATTTTATTTTTATATAAAAAAACCACAGAATATAATAGCGGCAACTAACACGGAATATTTGTTTTTACATATAAATAATGGGTTTAAAGTTTCTCAGAAATAATATTATCTTTACACACATGTAAAAGTATGCAGATTTTTTTTTTCTATAAATTTTTTTTTATGTATTACAACATAAAAAAAATCTCTAAATTCATAAATAATACTACATATACTTTAAGAAATTGTAAAAGAGTTAATGACCAGGGTGATCCGTTGGCACATCCTCTCTGGTCTCTTCTAATAACCTAAGATGCTACATGTATATTGTTATCAAAAAAAAAATGCTACATGTACTGATTTCTAACGGATAGTCTTTAAGAGCTTCGTGTGCTCATTATTCTCTCTTTCTCTGTTCACTGCTAAAAGAAATCATTAGCTATGACTACTGTTTTAGAGCAACAAAGAGAAGTTGTGTATTCAGCAGGATTAGGAAGGAAGACACCACACTTCCACATCACACGTAATAACAACGACAATTAATAGAAGGGAAAAAGACTTCTCATGTTGTATGAGAAGTCTCCTCTTCTACCACTCTCACTTTGATGTCCGTGTCAATCATTTTTTTATTTTTTATTTTTTTTTAAGATGGACCCCACCTTTTTTCTCTGTAGAAAAATTTGGATTTCTCATTTAACATGAGAAATTGTAATCCCTTAATAGAAATGTAAAAGATACACCGAGAATTTTGTTTTCTTTTGACAACACCACCCACCCAAATTAGTACAAAGCTGTTGAGTTCAATTTACTTGGATTGATAAGCGTGGCGGTGGAGTTTTTTTTTTTTTTTTTTTTTTAATACATCATTAATGATTCAAATGACAAATCATAATTATGGGCTAATATATCTTTTTGTATAATTTGGAGGTATTTTTATTTGACCTTCTTTGATCACCTTGTTCTCCAAGTACGGCCTGAAGGCTATCCTTCATTGGAACAATGGGTGATTTGAGCTTCGCTACAGAGAAATGATGAGATTAATCTCTCATTCAATGTGGGAGGCACATCCTCTGGCCCCCAAAGATTTTTCAAGAATTTGCCTGAGGCATGGTTTGAACCCCTGACTCAAGCAAACCCATGGGAGCTCAGTTGTCAATTCATTTATATAATCTATGCAATAACAAGAGACGAAAGAAATTGTGAAATAATTCGTATATTGAATAGGTATAAGTGTGTACAATATATATAAAACCTAATGGGCTTAGCCCAGACTTAACCTAAATACTAATAAGGA
This sequence comes from Gastrolobium villosum, assembly GCA_032173675.1. Lineage (NCBI taxonomy): Eukaryota > Viridiplantae > Streptophyta > Magnoliopsida > Fabales > Fabaceae > Gastrolobium > Gastrolobium villosum. Next base: position 48,283 of record JAVKPL010002153.1, read on the forward strand.
AAATATATATTTACAATATTATTTTCATCACTCCCCCTCAAGCTGAAGCGCATAAATTATACGCACCAAGCTTGTTACATATATACTTTATTTGAGGACCCCTCAAGACTTAGTAAATACATCTGCTAATTGATCATTAGATGGTACAAAACTAGTTATAACTTCACCAACAAAGACCTCTTCTCGAACAAAATGACAATCTATCTCAATATGCTTGATTCTTTCATGAAAACACTGGGTTGGAAGAAATATGTAGTGCTACTTGGTTGTCACAAATGAGAGTTGCTGGTCCAGTGTCTCCAAACTTGAGCTCTCTAAGAAATTACTTAATCCAATTGAGCTCATATGTAGTAGTAGACATGGAGCAATATTCTGTTTCAACACTTGATCTGGCAACTACATTCTGCTTCTTACTTTTCCAGGAAACCAAGTTACCTCTAACAAATACGACATATCCAGTAGTAGATCTTTTATCAGTAGAACAACCGGCCCAATTAGCATCAGAGTATCCAACAACTTTAATATTGATCTTTATCTTTATATTCAAGGCTTTTTCATGGAGATGCCTTTATATACCTGAGAATATGAATAACGGCATTCTACTGTTCTTGACATGGAGAATTAAGAAACTGATTTACCAAACTAACTACAGAAATGTCAGGTCAAGTGACTATGAGGTAGTTCAATTTTTTAACCAATCTTCTATACCTTTCAGAATTTGAAAAGAGCTCCCCCTGATTTGGTATAAGCTTAACACTTGGATCCATAGATATCTCAACAGACTTAGAATTTAACAAGGAAGTCTCTTCAAGGATATACAGAGCATATTTCCTTTGAGATATCACAACATCATCTTTAGATTGGGCCACTTCAATTCCCAAGAAATATTGAAGTTTTCCAAGATCCTTTGGTCGGAAACTGATGACATAAATGCTGCTTCAACTGAGTAATCACATGATTATCACTACCTGTGATGACAATATCATTCACATACACCACCAGGTAGATACACCAGAAGCTGAATGATGAAAAAAGAGAGTAATTGGCCTTACTTTGAGACATACCGAATTGTTAAACAACACTGCTAAATCTGCCAAACCAAGCTCGTGGATATTGCTTGAGACCATATAAATACTTGCAGAGACGACAAACAAGACCTGACTCCACCTAACTAATAAATCCAAGAGGTTTCTCCATATAAACTTCCTCCATAAGATCACCATGAAAAAATTATTCTTAACATTCAGCTGATAAAGTGGCCAGTGACGTATAGAAGCCAATACAATAAAGAGGTGAATAGAAGACATTTTCGCCACAAGAGAAAATGTGTCACCATAATCCAGCTCAAACACCTGAGTAAAACCCTTTGCCAGCAAGCGAGCTTTAAGGAGACCCACTTGACCATCAGGACCAACCTTAATAGCATAAATCCAGCGGCAGCCAACAACAGATTTCCCAAAAGAAAGAGGGACTAGATCCCAGGTACCATTGTGATGAAGGGCACCCATTTCATCAATTATAGCTTGTCTTCATCCATAATGTAAAAGTGCTTCACCTGTAGTCTTAGGAATAGACACAAAAGACAAAGACGAAATACATACATAATATGATGGAGAAAGACGATGGTAACTATAATTGCATACCTGGCCGAAGGACGATTATCATGTGTACCCTTACGAAGAGCAATGGAAAGGTCACTAGCTGAAGGTGGGACCGAAGCTAAGGGAGAGGATGCAGTTAGATGCGAGCCCATAGAAATATCTGTAGAACCATGTTGTAAGTCATCAAGAGAAGGGGTGACAAAAGGAGACTCAGAAACATAGGCCGATAAAGGCGGAAGGTATACAAAGGAGTCGACAAGGAGAAAGGACTAAACAAAATTATTAGTGTCCCTGTGAATAGTAGAGGAGCCAAAAAGGGGAACTGATTTAAGGAAGGAAACATCTGCCGATATAAAGTATCGACGTAAAGTGAGAGAGTAGCAACGGTGACCCTTTTGAGACCAAGGATATCCAAAAAAACACATTTATGAGACTTGGAAGCTACTTTATCCAAGCTTAGACCAAGATGATGAACAAAACATGTGGAACCAAACACGTGGGGTTAAAGGATATAAAACTTGATGGGGGAACAAAACAGATTGAGGTACCTAGTGATGAAGAACAGATGAAGGCATGCAATTAATGAGACAAAATGTAGTGAGAATAGCATCTCCCTATAATTTGTAAGGAACATTGCCATCAATTTACAAAGACAAGTAGTCTTAATAAGATGACAGTTCTTGCGCTCGGCTACACCATTTTGTTGGGCTGTATGAGGGCAAGATGTTTGATGAAGAATACCATGAAACGAAAAAGAGTTGCTTAAACTAATGAGATAAATACTCACATGCATTATCACTACGAAAATTACGAATAGGAATACCAAACTAAGATTTCATTTCATTATAAAAAATAACTCAAACTGATTTTTCATTAGAAATAACTAAGTACATCTAGAATAATCATCAATAAAAGTAACAAAATACTTAAACCCTAAAGTAGAAGGACGATGACTTAGTCCCCAAATATCAGAGTGGAGCACAAAATATGGAACAAAGCATGACAACTAAGACGACTTGGGAACGTACTATGAGTATATTTTTCAAATTGACAAGACTCAAAATTTAAACTAGAAAGAGACGATAAATGTGGAACCATCTTCTGAAGCTTGAAAAGACTTGGATGGCCCAAACGAGCATGTGTAGTGAGAGGAGAATCTATGGTGGGTCAAGCCGAAGAAGAAGGAAACAGTTAATAGAGGGCATGACACTCACATCCTTTGGTAATCTCCTTCCCAGAACTCCGATTCTGAAAGATGACAAAGGTTTTAGTAAAGGAAACAACACAATCAATGGATTTTGTCAAACAACTAATAGAAAGTAAGTTAAAAGAAAAATATGGAACATAGAGAACATGATCCATAGATGAATGAGGTAAAAGAAGAATCCTGCCGATCCCTGGGGATTGGACCAGAGACCCATTGGCCATAGCAATAGTGGGAAATGAACCAATGGTACAAAGAGAAGAGAATAAAGACTTATTACCATAAATATGATCAGAAGCCCCAAAATCAAGGGTCCAAGGGCCTAAAGAGTGTAACTGAGAGATTCCAGCAAAAGAATTACATGTGGGAGCAATGAAGGAAATAGGACCAGATGCTTGCTTCTCAGACCACCAAGTCACGAATTCATTAAGAAGAGCGGTAGGAGGTTGCGCAACGGAAGGTAACCCTGGAGCAGGAGCACTAGAGGAAGTTTAAGCAACATGAGCATTCCAAAGAGGCTGAGGTGGCTTGCCATGGAGCTTCCAAAATTGGTCAACAGTATGATTGGTCTGATGACAATGAGTACATAGTAGCTTTCCCTTAGAGGGTTTATGTCCACGACCATAACCCTGAGCAGCAAGGGCAGAGGAGTCAACGATGTCAACCAAAGGTACATGGGTTATAGGAGGTGCTAATGATGTATAGGGCTTAGATGAAATCCTAAGCAAGGTAGATATCACAAAATCCAGTCTAGGAACTGTTGCAAACTCCAAAATTTGATCCTGATTGGTATACAAATGGGAAGGTAAACCATATAAAATGAATAACATAAAAAAGGTATTACATTGTTTCTATTTCTTAGTAACATCATCAGAAAGGGGCAAAGTTCATTGAGATCATGAAACAAACTTTGAGCTTTTTCCAAATACTCAAACATAGGACAATTAAAATCCCAAGGGGTAAAGGTAGTCATCAATTTCTGACACACATAGATTCGTTGTGTATCATTAGTGTACAATGCCTTTGCCTGACTCCAACTAGCTTCAGATGTATTTGCAGGGCAAAAAATATACTTAATTGAAGGATGAAGAGTAACTTTAATAAGACTGCACAATTGAGCATCAATCATATTCCATCGTGTGCACTCATTATCTGCAATAGAGTTAGCCTTAGTAGTGAGATAGGATGTATAATTCTGCCTATCCAACCAAAGTTGCAGATTTGACGACCAAGAATCATAGTTTGACCCATCCAATTTATCCACACTCAGTGGAGCAAGGATATAATTGAAAAAAAATAGTAGACTCCGACATGGGAGCAGCCAGAGACCCAAAAATAGAAGAGGTAGGGGAATCCATAATGAACCAATAAAAGAAAGATCAGAAAATTAGAAAGACAGATAACAAAACTATCCTATAGAGGTGGGATCCGAGCGTCACCAAAAATGATGTCGAAACACCAAAACAGGACCAGATCCAAAATCATCACAGAGAGATGAGAAAAACCCAACTAGTTGCTGCCGGAAAGGATGTGCCACACGCCTCCCAACAGAAGACCACACGGGATAGCTTTGACCCCCCGTGTGAGAACGCGTGAGAGATCTTTTTTGGAAAGGACCTGGACAGATGGAACCGCACGATCGAGGCGAGCAAAATGGTAGGTGGCTTGCAGGAAGAAGCTATCGAACGGTGGTGGTCAACAGCGGAGGAACGATGGTTAAGGTTGTCCGATAGTGGTTCACGAAGAAAATGGTTCTACAACGACGAGCAGACAATCCAAGAACAAAGGAGAAATCCGGAACTGACAAGGTGATAGTATCCGAAAAAAGATTTGGAAAGACGATGGACAGTGGGTTCACCGGAAAAAGAAGGGTCAGAATTCCCCTGGTTAGGCTCTAGATACTATATTGAATAACAAGAGATGAAATAAATTGTGAAATAATCCGTATATTGAATAGGTATAGGCTTGCATAATGTATAGAAAACCTAATGAATTTAGCTCAGACTAAACTTAAATACTAATAAAAAATATATATATTTGCAATATTATTTTCAACATAATCTTTATTTGGTTCATTTTTAGCCAACATGAAATTTCATTGTTACTATTTTCAACAATTTTACCCTTATCTATTTGGTTGAGTTTACTTTGACTATATATAGGAGTTACTTTTTTAAAGAAGTTTGGAGTTAGGTCTAGATCCTATGTAAATTGGATCTAGACATGTTGGATCCATTATTTCAATCCACTGAAATACATTATTCATCAAGTTCTTTAGGCAATTATTGTGGATTCAACTCTGAAAAGTCACCAACAGCTTCCCATATCTCTATTAGTCGAAGATTCTTTAAATTAGTACTTTGTTGCATGTGAGACATGAAATTTAGCGGGTGCCAAATTCTACAACCTTCTTTTGCTGCATATTGATAAATATAGAGATATACGATTTTCATCCAACACTAAGCCAAAGCCTTCAGACAAAGCATTTTATTTCTTATGCACACATCCAGTCCCAACACATCCTTCAAACAGACAACAAATAAATAAAGGATTTAAAGTTTCTTATATTTTAGGAAATAATTTTATTTCATATATACACATAAAAATTTATAAGGCTATGAGATGAAAAGAGAGAGAAAAAATTAAGTCTCATATAAGTTTTTTTTTATATATGTGTAAAAAATAAAATTATCTCTTATAAGATGAGAAACTTCAAATACATAATAGCCCGACGAAGAGTTTAGTAACAAAAAAGAATTCGTCGTTGATTTGATATATTGATATGGTGAATACCCAGTCTATTCAATGTCAGGCATCACGAATATAAGGACTCAAAAAAAGTCTCTTTTTGTCCTATCTTATGAACTTTAAGGTGTATGAAGTTTCATTTCTTATTACTACTTTAATTTAAGTAGGTAGATAGAGAGTCCATTTAACTTAAGTTGATCCAGGCCAGAAGCAGACCTATGTCAGGATAATCCTTCTTTGAAACATTTTGATAGTGCTCTTAGATTCTAATCCACTGAGCACAAGAAGTTATTTCAACTTTCTTTCTATCAAGAAAAAAGATGGTAGACTAACTTATATTTCTATCAGTTAATCAAAAAGCCCAATGCAAAGAAAATGCACGTTGGGTCTTTCAAACAATTCAAATCATTTGAAAAAAATTAGTTTGATCTGTTTTACCGAGAAGGTCTACGGTTCGAGTCCGTATAGCCCTAATTATTTTTATTCCTATAGATATAAATTAAATATCTAACATCTCTCATTCTTAACCCCCATCTTGTTACTAAATATTCTCTATTTATAATATATTAGTATTAATAGATTACTATATAAATAGTATTTGTACTACAAATAGTAGTAGAAAAGATTTTTCAATTTCCATTCAAATTTTCATATAAATATTATCATATTCGATCAAATTATAATAATCTTATTATACTTGGATACCATCTAAATTTTTTTAGAAACGATTTAATTCAATTCAAATTGAATAGAAAGTGAATCTCTTATAAATTAATGAATGTTAATCTACAATTCTTCTATTCATATAGATATAGTATTCTATATGAATAGAATAATTATAAAATTTGGAATTGAAATCGACTAATAATTAACCCCTAATCTGGTATATTTTCTTTACTTTATAGGAGTACGTTTATGATTTTTCTTTATGAATATGAATTTTTTTGGGCATTTCTAATAATATAGAGCTTTATTCCTATTTTGGCTAGGGCTGGCAATACGGGCCTGCCCGCCCCGCCACTGGCCCGCCTAAAATGGGCTAGCCCGCCCCGGCCCGTTTTTAAAATGTTTTTGCCTAAAATAAAAAAAATATATAAAAATCTAAAAAATATAAAAATAATATACAAAAAATTAAATTCTACATAAAAACACATAATTTTTTTTGCATAAAAGCATATTTCATAAAATCCTAATATAGAGTTTAATAATCTACATATAAATATATCTTTTCCAGAAATAATAATAAAAATTAAAATCATATTAAAACAGAATAACAAAACAAGCAAAGTGTTTTCCACAACAATTCGAAAAAGCCACTTACATGCAGAGAAATCTAGGGCACGAAGTTACATAACAATTTGTAGCTGGCGGGTTTGGCGATTGGCGGGAGGAAAGAGTCCATTTTGCCAGCCCTAATTTTGGCATTTCTAATTTCTGGAATTGTAGCCCCGATTAGGAAAGGGCCAGAGAAACTTTCTAGTTATGAATCGGGAATAGAACCAATGGGTGATGCTTGGTTACAATTTCGAATCTGTTATTATATGTTTGCTCTAGTTTTTGTTGTTTTTGATGTTGAAACAATTTTTCTTTATCCGTGGGCAATGAGTTTTAATGTCTTGGGGGTATCCGTATTTATAGAAGCTTTCTTCTTTGTGCTTATTCTAATTGTTGGTTCGGTTTATGCATGGCGAAAGGGGGCATTAGAGTGGTCTTAACTTTTTAATATTTAGACAATTAAAAAAAAACATTGAGACAGTTATGAATTCCATTGACTTTCCCTTACTTGATCGAACAACCCAAAATTCAGTTATTTCCACTACATTAAATGATCTTTCAAATTGGTCAAGACTATCCAGTTTATGGCCACTTCTCTATGGTACCAGTTGTTGCTTCATTGAATTTGCTTCATTAATAGGATTACGATTCGACTTTGATCGTTATGGACCGGTGCCACGATCTTGTCCTAGGCAGGCATACCTTATTTTAACAGCGGGAACTGTAACCATGAAAATGGCCCCCCTCTTTAGTTCGATTATATGAACAAATGCCCGAACCAAGTTATTGCTATGGGAGCTTGTACAATTACGGGGGGAGGGGGGATGTTCAGTACCGATTCTTAATTTAATTCCGATGGGTGTCTATTTGCCAGGCTGTCCACCTAAACCCGATGCTGTTATAGATGCTATAAAAAAACTTCGTAAGAAGATATTTCGAGAGATCTATGAAGATGAAAAAGGTTCTCAACAAAAAAATAAGTGTTTTACTACCAACCACAAGTTTCATGTTGGGAGCAGTACTCATACGGGCAACTATGATCAAGGACTATGCTATCAACCGCTATTGACTTCAGAGATACCCTCTGAAACATTATTTTTCAAATAAAAAAAGTTCAGTATCCTCCCACAAAGTGGTGAATTAGATAGGAGACTTTGGTACAAAATAAAAGAAGAAATAGCAAGTCAATCTTCAAAATTTTCATCGCAATAAAAATGGTAAATATTTATACCAAACTTATAAAAATAAAAAGGACAGGAGAAGTAAAAAAATGCAAGGTCGTTTGTCTGCTTAGCTAGTCAAACATGGACTAGCTCATAGATCTTTGGGTTTCGATTACTGCGGAATAGAAACCTTACAAATAAAGCCCGAAGATTGGCATTCCATTGCTTTTATTTTGTATGTATATGGTTACAATTATCTACGTTCCCGATGTGCCTATGATGTATCACCAGGAGGACTGTTAGCTGGTGTGTATCATCTTAGAAGAATAGAGTATGGCATAGATCAACCAGAAGAGGTATGCATAAAAATCTTTGTCCCAAGGAAAAACCCCAGAATTCCTTCTATTTTTTGGGTTTGAAAAAGTGCGGATTTTCAAGAAAGGGAATCTTATGATATGTTGGGAATCTTTTATGATAATCATCCACGTCTGAAACGTATTTTAATGCCAGAAAGTTGGATAGGATGGCCATTGCGTAAAGATTATATTACCCCTAATTTTTATGAAATACAAGATGCTCATTAAATGTAAATGAGAAAAATAAAAATAAACGAGCTGGATTCTATTTATAATTTATTTGAGATGAATTTAGACTATTCAAACCCCGAAACTTCCCTAGATTAGACTTTTTGGTCTTTCAACCAACTAATCTAACCATTTGAATATTCTTGAAAAAGTATTAATCTTCTTTCTTGCAGCGAAGAAAAAAAGGCAAACAAAAATCAAATAACTTCCTTTTTTCCTACTACAAAAGGAAATGTTGTCAACTCCATTTGTTAGAACAGCTTCCATTGAGTCTCTGCACCTATCTATGCATCAAACATAACAAAACCTTGTAATACAAAAAACCCTCCTACCTAGTATTTACTCCAAGTCTCATACCTTTAAGCCATGACCTAAAAGGCTAAATCACACTAAGTATGACCGGTCATACTTAGTGTAATTTGTAAAAAAAAAATAAAAAATTGTAACCGGATCATTTATATATATATATGAAAAAAATATGTGTCCTTTTAATTGACATAACTTATGTCATTTCACTCTCACAAAGAGGTGGGACTCACACCTTTATATTTTTTGTCCACCCTCTCTCCTCCTTTATCTATCCCTTTCTATCACTTAAAATGGCTCAACTTTATATCCTTTAAAATGATACACATTTTTTCCTATATATATAGGGGAGGGTTCATTTGACTCCAGAGTAAGACTTTTAAGTCTTACTCCCCATCTCAGCCGTTGACGGACGGAAATCAACGGTTGTCATTTATAGTGTAATTAATAATTAATTAATTAATAAAATTCCCTAAACTATAACCATTGGATGGACGGAAATCAATGAATAAGATGAGGAGTAAGACTTATAAATCTTACTCTGGAGTCAAATGATCTCTCTCCACACACATATATATATATATATATATATATATTTGAGATTTATATTTCTCCTGCAATAGGAGAAGACATTTTTTTCCTACTAACTCATCTAGATATGTGATGTGCCTTTTGATTTTTAAGAATGGAGCCACCATAATTTTGATATGATATGTGATGTGCCTATATATGAAATTTTTTCCTGAGATATATTTATATCCGTTCACATCAAAATTACGTCGTTTTGTTTATTTTCTTATATTAATTGATTCACCTTTGATGTGCCTTTTGTTTTATATATATATATATATATATATATATATATATATATATATATATATATATATATATATATAGAAAAAAAGAAAATAAAGTTACTTGAGATATAATGAGTTGATATTTATATATATATATATATATATATATATATATATATATATAAACACATTTATAGTAAAATTATAACTATGTTCTGCGGGAGAACATAATGCACTGGATCAATTTTTACATCCAGTCACTGTACACTCACTAAACCCACCCACACACAGATATATATGTATATATATATATATATATATTTATATTTATATATATATGTGTTCCTTTGACACCTCATGTGAGAGTCGTTAGATCAAAAAAGATCAATGCACTGGATCGATTTTTACATTCATTTCAAATTTGATACCTCACTAAACCCATATATATATATATATATATATATATATATATATATATATGCGATCTTTTTTGATCTAATGACTTTCACACCAGATGTCAAATTTGAAATTTAACACTGGTGTTAAAGAGTCTACCTTATATATATATATATATATATATATATATATATATATATATATATATATATATATACCAGTGTCAAATTTCAACTAGCCTCAAAACTACGTCGTTTTGATTAATGAAGGGTGTTTATGTAATTTTAGGTTAATTAATGAAGGGTGTGTCAGTAAAATGTATATGATATTAAATAAAATTACAATAACACCCTTCATTAATTCACCTAGAATTACATAAACATCCTTCATTAATCAAAACGACGTAGTTTTGGGGTGACCGGAGATAAAATTATCTCAAGCAGTTTGGGAAATGTTTTTCCCTATATATATATATATATATATATATATATATATATATATATATATATATATATATATATTTAAAAATGTCAGGTAATGGGTGGTAAGAGAACAATTTGAATGGTGTCCCCAACGGGCCCAACCCTTGTGTCTCTCTAGGTTTCTCACAAAAACTGAAGAAGATAGGACAATTATGGGAGGAGGAACATGGTGAAAATTGGGATCGGACATGTGTTGATAGATGGGGCCCTTGATAGTTTGGGGTTGTTGGACTTTAGTATGTCATTGTCATGCTAAAGCTATAATGACAACATTTGCAAGCACATTTATGGGTTCCATACAGCATATTCTAAAGGCATTCAATGAAATATTCCACCTTATGGGAAGTCAGTCAATATTCACGATCTTCTCAACTTGTTATTAATAATTCATATTAAAAAAAAAACTTTACTTAATCAATTAACTTATTATTATTTACATAGTTACACTACTCTTCATAACTATTAATGTAATTGCATAATATTCACATTCAACAAAAAAAAAAAGTTGAGATCTTGTGATATTCTCATGTTACGTAAAATATTTCTCATGTAATATAAGTAACATATTTCTCATATAATATTATTTTAACATATATCTGTTCATGCTAAACATACAATTTGTGTAAATAGTATACACTTTAGTGAATTTTTGCTAAAAAATGTGAAAGAAAGGAAGTTATTATATGCCAACGGTAGGTTATATCTATAAAACCAAGAGTTGATTGTGAAAGATAAATCGTCATCGTGACAAATATGGCACCCTATTGCTTCAAGGGACCACAACTTTCCGGATTTAAGTTCCACAATACAGTTTTGAAGAAGGGGGGGGGGGGGGGGGGGGGGGGGGGGGGGGGGGGGGGGGGGGGGGGGGGTTTGTAAAAGCAAATGAAAAAAAAGTTATGTCTGAAATCACTAAAATTGAAATTGATTAATTTTATTTAAAATCATTTTACAAGAAAATATAAAAAAAAGTTATGTCTGAAATTACTAAAATTGATATTGAAATTCTTTGTTAAAATAAGATTTGAATTGATTTAAAAATTAATTTTTTGTTTGGAATGAAAAGGACTAAGTGGGTAGTAAGCAAGTCGCAATTTTAAGAAAAAGCCAAAGTTCAAACCTTGGAGAAGAAAATTATTGGGATGGCTTTTTCAGTGCCCGACAGGTTAATTTCTCATATGCCCTTATCAAAGATGAAAACAAGTTGTTTGAAACACCTTAAAATGAATATAATTAATTTATTTTAATAATTTTATTTTCTTACCCTAAATTAGAAAATGTAAAATGTTAAATAAATAAAAGTACAATTTTCAATTCAAATAATTAAATTAAAATTAAATCAAATCCAACTAAATTTAAGTGCATTTTGTAACGAAAGTGCTAAATAGTAGGACAGAATTCACATGAATCAACCTAATTGGTGGATTTTTACCATAACTGTCATTTACTCCTACTTTGTTTAATTTATTACCCTACCTAATTTAGTTAAAATTACAAGCAGCACCACTAATTTCCAAATACACATAAATTAAAATTTCATATTTTTAATTAAACGATGAGAAATACTACTCTCATTTTACATGAGATAGTTATCTCATTTTATCTCACTTCGAAAATCGCACCCCTCTTTTTTTTTTTCTTTTTTACTTTTTAATTGTGCAACCCACTTGGATTCTCTCTATAGCATAAGATACTCTCATATAACATAAGACTAATATTTCCCTTAAACAATATAACTTGATCTGTAAACCTCTAGGATTACTTTAGACGTGGTATCCACGAATTTTATCACTTTGAGATTTGTACCTAACATAAGTCATTTAAGCTTGAAATTTTTTAGAATTAAAATTCTATTCGAAATAAAAATATCAAGATTCTTATAAGAATATATAATCCTAAATTTTCCCCCATTTGTATCTAGACATCCAGTATTCTAAGTATCATAAATTCCTCTACTTGTGGAGATCCAATGCTAACCCAGGCCCAAAAGTAATGCTTACAAAGATTAAAAATCAAATAGTTGCAGCCCATATTATCAAAGGTACTAAATAATTGATACAAATTCTGGACCAACCTCGCTTCAAAAGCCAGCTTATAAGATAGAAAATCCCAAATTCTATATAAACTTCATATCAAAAAATTTTGTTTTCGATGTGCCACTCACTCAACTCAGATACCTTCTAAACGAGGTGAACACTGCTCAGTTCAAATACGTACTGGGAAAGGGATTACTTTCCCCTGTTGCAGAAAGTCTCACACACCAAAAGCTAGCAACGTACAAATACTGGAAGAGCCTCACTCCAAAAGCTAGCTTGTAAGAAGAATTCAAAATTCATATAAACCCCATATCAAAACCTTATGTTTCCAATACAAGACTCCAAGTCTCATACCTTACAAATGAATCATAAAAATAATCATATTCCCTTTTCATTTTATAATGTCAACTTACAGTAGGAACTTTGGTTATCCTTCATCAGTCGGATAACTGTAAGTATAATTATAAACTCTTTAAGTATCATTGTAAACTCTGGCATGTCCATAAATATAACTTCCTATCCCTTTTAACTTTTCGGAACAATAAAATTATAGTAGGTGTTAAGAGTTTTGTTCAAGTTCAAAAAATAGCTTATCCAGGTACCTGTCTTTTAAATATGTGCAAGTAGATTTATTGCTACCCTTGCTTGTAAAATCAATTTCCAAAGATATAGGGAATATCTTTGGAAGATTAAACTACTAAAGTAAGATTATTTATTTATCTCCATTACTACTAGAGGTGAAAGCATAATTCTAGTACCACCAGAACTTCTTCTGCTACTTCATTTAACATTTGGCAAATTTAATTTTTATAAAACCATGGAAGGGTTGAACGCATATATCATAATTGGTATTTATTATATATTAAATGTTGAAATCATTTATGTATGAGCAGATAGTATTTAAGTGTTGCTATGCTATTTTTTCTCAAAATAATCATCAGGCAAGCGGGACACAATGTGAAACTTGGTAGAATTGTAACAACTATTTGGACCCCAGGTAAGAATCTTCTGAGAGCTTCCACTTCTGATGTTCTGAAGAGTATTTAACACCTCGTCCATGGAAGGTCTCATGTCTCTTTGTCGTTGCAGGCAGCTGAATGCTAACTCTGCCACTGCACTAATTGTTTCACTTACCCATTTGTCTGATTGAAATCCAAGATTTGGGTCAACAAGCATATGGAGTTGTCCACAAAAGATTTTATCCATGGCAAAGTCTGAAAGATAGGGCTGTTTATCACCATCATCAAATGCAGGCAAAGATGATATCAGCTCAAACAATATTACTCCAAAGCTATATACATCACTTTTATCAGAAAGATGGCAATGTTCAATATACTCTGGATCAATATAACCTGTAGTCCCAGCAATATCAGTGGTAATATGGGTAACATCATGTGGGACGAGGCGTGACAATCCGAAGTCTGCAACTTTAGCATTCAAACTTCTGTCAAGAAGAATATTACTGGTTTTCACATCACGGTGGATAATGTTGGAAGCATGAAGATAAGCCAATGCACTTGCAGTTTGTATGGCAATATTTAGTCTAGTAGACCATGGCAAGGTGTCTTTACCACGAAGATGATGAGCAACAGTTCCATTAGGAATGAATTCTTGCACAAGAAGCAGTTCTCGGGACTGAGGAGAGGTGCAACCATACAGTTGGACAAGATTTTTATGTCTCAAGCCAGTTAACATTGCAACTTCATTCATGAACTTTCGATGTCTCTCTCCCTCAAGCTTCTCATCATGTAACCTTAAGATCTTGAACCTGTCTTCATGCAAGCGTTTTATTGCAACAGGACGTTTATCCTTAAGTATTCCTATGATATAAACAAAATTGAGTAAGTATATCCATTATCCAATTCTGTAAATCTTGTCATCATGTAGCAGGCAAGCAACTGTTTAGAGCTAACCTTACTTATACATGCTTCTTATCACTTTTACTATCAGCTTTACCAGTATGTCAGAACTAGTTACCTTCATGATAATGCTTAGTTTGCCCATAAGCATATACTCTCTTCTTCTGTTCTATATTTAGAATTCATCTACTCATTCTTCCTGAATTTTTATTGAACTAATATAATTTAGAGTACAAATACCTCTTTTGGTCCTCAAGAAAAAACACAAGGCCCAAATTAATTTGAGAAAGAAAAAGTCGACTTGTGGTCTGTTACGATCCCATTTGCAAGGTATGGGACTTGGAGTTCCACATTGGTTGTATGGGCAACTAATGTGTGGTTTATAAGGCCTTGGGCACTCCCACTCTTTGAGCTAGCTTTTGGGTTGGTGCATCCCAAGGTTCTTATCAAATGGTATCAAAGCCTTCCACTATGCCTCCCGGTTGCAATCGAGCGGCGCGGGTCGTGACGCCGGCACATTGGTTGTAGCGCAAAGCCATGGAGCAATCCCATTTGCAAGGTATGTGTGGTTGTATAATGTGTGGTTTATAAGGCCTTGGGCACTCCCACTCTTTGAGCTAGCTTTTGGGTTGGTGCATCCCAAGGTTCTTATCAAATGGTATCAAAGCCTTCCACTATGCCTCCCGGTTGCAATCGAGCGGCGCGGGTGGTGACGCCGGCATTGCAGTGTTCGCCCGGGGCTAGTAAAAGACTAGCGCAAAGCCAGCCCGCGTGGGCACCGGGGCTGCGGAGCGTGGTGGAATGTTACGATCCCATTTGCAAGGTATAGGACTTGGAATCCCACATTGGTTGTATGGGCAACTAATGTGTGGTTTATAAGGCCTTGGGCACTCCCACTCTTTGAGCTAGCTTTTGGGGTGGTGCATCCCAAGGTTCTTATCAAATGGTATCAAAGCCTTCCACTATGCCTCCCGGTTGCAATCGAGCAGCGCGGGTGGTGACACCGGCATTTCAGTGTTCGCCCGGGGCTAGTAAAAGACTAGTGCAAAGCTAGCCCGCGTGGGCGCCAGGGCTGCAGAGCGTGGTGGAATGTTACGATCCCATTTGCAAGGTATGGGACTTGGAGTCCCACATTGGTTGTATGGGCAACTAATGTGTGGTTTATAAGGCCTTGGGCACTCCCACTCTTTGAGCTAGCTTTTGGGGTAGTGCATCCCAAGGTTCTTATCATGGTCCCTCTAAAATTCAAAGAAGAGCCATGTTAATCCCTCAAAAAGGACTAATATGGTTACTTTTTTTTTTCTAAAGGATTAAATTGGGTTCCGTATTTTTTGTTGAGGACCTAAAAGGGTATTTGCTCTATGATTTATATCTGGTTTTGAAAACCATCATCATCAGTGCAGTCTCAGTTTACTTTTTCACATCGTTTTCATACTGACTGGTGCCATATGACTGAAAGGATAAATTATAAATGCAAGATAAAAACTGAATTCTAGAATTCTAACATGCAAGAACAGATTACCAAAGTTCCAACTAAGCCTACATCAGTATAAAACAGAATCTAACTACTAACTTTGAAAATGAAAAATTGAAATAAATGGGAACTTCTTACCAAAGTAAACTGTCCCATAGCCTCCCCTCCCAAGTATTCTACTAGGGTCAAAATTGTTTGTGGCTTCTTCAAGTTCAGAATACTTGAAGATCTCACTTCTGTGGTATTGGCAATTCAGCACCTCAGAATCAACCAACATTGATTGACCATGACTACTTGGTAACTCAGGTATCACATGCAATGATTCAACCCGGTTACTTTGAGCCTTAGAACCCTCATTCACCACTTGATCACTCCTGCTTGGCTCCTCAGAATCCACAGGCACCAATTGGCTATCCTTCACCTCAGAACCCATTTCTAGTGAAGAGTGGTTTCTACTTCCACCACTGAAGAAACAATGAGATATAAACGAGAAGATTGGCATCACTGAAACCACTTATTATCTATAATCACTGCTTCCGAGATTCAAGTCCCTAAATTTACATAGTTGCAAATCATGACCTGAAGGGGTTAGAATCCATTTCAGTAAATGGGCAAGTGAAAAAATTCTATAGCAAACCCAAATTCACAAAAAAAAAATTCTCCTTTTTTTTCAATCACTACATAGAAACCAAAGTGATCTAAGTATTGTAAAAGTGACAGAGAAATTCTCACCTTGGGGAACCAAGTAGTCTTAAATTTACCAAGAAAGCATCCTTTTTGTATGTCGTTCTATAAAGTTGACAGCTTTTGATGATCAAGAGGGATAGGTGCTAATTTTCTGCAAGGTTCAGTCATGAAAAACAAAAGGGTAGCATTTAACCTTGTATTCTTCATAAAATCTGTAAGATCTGTTATAATGTTACTAAAACTTCCCCCTGTGTTGAAAGAAACGCGTAAAGCTGTAAAGAGTAAACAGGACCAGCAACAAGGAGAGAGAGAAAGATAAGTTAACGGTGTCAATTGAAGGAAAGGAAAGAAAAAAAAGAAGAAAATGTGACGAAAAAATCTGGAAGGAGGAAAGAAGCAAGAACCATAAAACATGACTAATTAAAGAAAAGAAAAAGCAAAATTGCGTTATTATTATTACCTATGTTTAATGTGAAGAGTGTGTATAAATAATATTATATCATTTTAATTGAGAGAAAGACATAAATCATAGATGAAAGGAGTGAGGAGAAAAAGTTTTAAAGATGTAGTTTGAAGAGTTTTTATTTATTTTTATTAAAGCTTCCATCTTTATATATTATTAATCTAGTTTCATTTTTTGTTAAATTATTAAATATTAAATGAAATATAAATTATATAAATTTAAAATATTATTTAATATTAAAATGTATCCCAACGTGTCGAAACATTTTCTTCATCGGTTTTTTTTTGTAAGCATTTTCTCATGAGAATTTAATTCTTAATATTATAAATGTTTTTAACAAATGTGGGGTCCATCATTAGTTGAGTCACAACATGAGAATTGAATTTTCATGCAACATGAGAAAATCAAATCCCTAATTTTAAAAGATATAATATTGTGTCATTTTAACTGAGAGAATATAAGATATGTCATTTAAAATGACACACATTTTTTCATATTAAGTTATTGGTTTAATCACATGATTTGATTTGATATGTGTATGTAAATTTATAATTTATATTAAAAAAATTATAAACATACTCAAATATCTATAAAAAAAATAATAATATTAATGTCAAATATTTTACTATGAAAAATAATAAATCATATATTATTATCCAAATCAAATAAATATATAATACTTGTCATAATAATGTCTTGTGAATTGGGAGAACAATACTTAATAATAATTTATACTTTGATTTGGATATATTTAATACGCCAGACATGTGAGGTTAATTGAGTTGATTGTTGTGTGTAAAGAATTAAGCTCTCTTATACAATATTATGTCATTTATACTTAACGAGAGATGAATAACTAAAAAATGAAGGGAAAAGTGTTTGATAATCCAATAAACGAAAAGGAACACAAATGAATAGTTCAATAGATGGCTTCCGAGGTGTTAGCATAAATTAAAGACTATGTTATCTGGTTGAATCCCCATGTCCCCTTCCTTATGCCGTCCAAAGTCTCTAGCACTTGTTTCATGGATGGTCTGAGTTCCTTAGGACACTGCACACACTGAAATGCTAACTCTGCCACTGCTGTTATCATTTCCATTACATTTTTGTCAGAACCAAACCCAAGACTTTGATCCACTAGTTCCTCTAATGCCTTGTTTAACATTTTACTCATTGCAAACTGGGCAAGAGTCACACACTCTGTGCCTTCCTTTAAACTTGGAGGGTTGGATGATATGAGCTCAAACAATACCACCCCAAAGCTATAGACATCACTCTTGTCACTGACCCTTCCAGATTCATAATAGTCTGGATCTATATAAGCACCACTTCCTACTGGAAAAGTTGAAACATGAGTAACATACTCTGGGAGAGACCTTGAGAGTCCAAAATCTGCAACTTTAACAGTGAAATTCTCATCCAAAAGAATATTGCTTCCTTTCACATCTCGATGGATGATACCTGAGTCATGAAGATATGCCAATGCAGTTGCAGTTTCAATGGCAATGTTCAATCTAGTAGGCCATGGTAGTTTACCACAAGAAGATCCATGAATATGCTGAGAAAGAGTGCCATTGGAAATGTACTCAAACACTAGCATTTGTTTGTTGCTATGACGAGAACTGCAGCCATAAAGTGAAACCAGATTTGGATGGTCCAAGAGACTTAAGATCTCAATTTCTTTCATGAATTGCTTAATGGTTTTGTCTGTCTCATCATGGTAACGTTTTATTGCAACCTCTCTCCCATCTTGAAGTTTTCCTAACACAACATATCCATGAATTATTAGGGACTGATTACAACATCAATACACCAGAGATTGAAAAGTGTAAACTTCACAACAAAAATAAGATGTGCACTTATCATATTTGTTCTTTAAAATATGGGAAAAGCAAACGTTATGTTACATGAAATTTTTGTTTCCTCCTACTCTCAGATCGTTTTCCGTGCAAGTTTTTTCTTTATTTTTTTTCCTAATATTTGGTGGGTCCTACAAAAACATGTCTCTGTAACATGATGTATCAATTTTCATGTTACATGACATTAACAAAACCCTTAAAATATAATGCACAAAGGTGTTTTTAGCTTCTTACCATAGTAGACTATGCCGAATCCTCCCCTTCCAAGGCAAGTGTCAAAATGGTTAGTAGCTTCTTCAAGTTCAGCAAAGTGGAAGCTTTTGAAAGCTGAGGTGTATGGATTATAAAAAGACATTAATAAAAACTTTAATCCACAGTCTGTTAAGTTAACACTAAAACACATAGTAGCTAGAAAGCCATGAGAGTGGAAAAGGGACAAAAGATGGTCTTACACACCTTTTATTGGGTTTGTTTCATATCTCCCTTGCCTTATGCCATTGAGAATCTCTAGCACTTGTTCCATGTTTGGCCTTAATTCTTGTGGACATTGCAAGCACCTAAATGCAAGCTCAGCCGTAGCAGTTATCATCTGCTTGATCTTAAGGTCTGATTGGAAGCCAAGTCCTGGATCCACCAGCTCAACCAAAGCTTGTTTTTCAACAATTCTGCTTAAAAGGGTAGCAAGACTATCCTCTTCACTCCGAACCCAATATTTTGCAAGCTTTGATGATATAAGCTCACACAACGCCACCCCAAAGCTATAAACATCATTTTTTACACTAAGCCAACCTTTTGACACATAATCTGGGTCTATATAACCACGTGATCCTATTCTTTCACTTGTAACATGGGTACCATAGACAGAAACACCCTCAGGAAGTTTTCTTGATAAATGAAAGTTACCAACCTTAGCACAAAAGTTCATATCTAGAAATATATTGTTGGACTTTACATTACGGTGGATGATGCCATGATAGTGAAGATAGTCCAATGCATTTGCAGTATCAATGGCAATATTCAATCTGGTAAGCCAATCAGTGTTATATTTTGTTATATCACCTTGAAGATAAGCATAAAGAGTCCCATGGGATAGGTACTCGTGTACTAGCATGGATTCCTTGGGATGAGAGGCACACCCGTAAATTGACACAAGATTTTTGTGAGGCAAGTAATTTAGGATAACAGTTTCATTGATGAACTGTTCTAATATGTGACGCTTGTCTTCATGAAAGCACTGGACTGCAATCTCACGCCCATCTTCAAGTTTGCCTAAAACATAGTAAAGCATAAAAAACCAAAAAAAAAAAAAAAAAAAAACCACTTCCCGTTAAACCCGACTAGCGAGTGTGGGGTGGAGGAAATCCTTGTACGTAGCCTTACCCTTACATAATTGTAAAGAGGCTGTTTTCTGGATTCGAACCCATGACCTTTCAGTTTTACCACTGCTCCGGTTCGCATAGTAAAGCATTAGAAGAAAAATTTGTGCTTACATTTTTTTCATATAAAAGGCTATGGCCTAGTCTCTTACCATAATATACTGTTGCTGTGCCTCTCTTCTCAAGTATATGACATTGATCAAAATTATCTGTGGCTTTTGCAAGTTTCTTATAGGGGAGGATTGGCCACTTCAACTTACTATGCTTTGGAAATTTGCCAGAAGAAGAGCTAGCGAAGCAGCACTCAAAAAGATCACACCCCAACCTCATAAGGTCATTTACTAAGTGTAGCACCTATGCCGAATGAGGTAAAGGCTTATTAGATTGCAAATCTTCTATGTATATTAAGTTGTATAAAGTCTAATTCATGTTCAAATAAGATCAAAGAAAACAAAGAATGAGTCACAGTTAATTATTAATTGTAAAACATCACACATAAGATATTTCTAGGTTCTAAGAGTAGTTAACAAAACATGAGCAGCATAACGATATATTCATTGGTCAAGAACATGTTTATTAACTAAAGTAAAACATGGAATCCCAAGAAAGCTGTTAAAAGAAAAGAAAAGAAAAAGACAACGTACAATTGAAACTCAGGAATTGTTGGATTACTTTCCCCCTCAAAATGATCTTCCAAATGAATAGAAATGGAAAGAAATTAGATTGATGATTAAGATGCTGTTCTATAACTTTCAACACACGCCAAAAGCAGAGATAGGATATTAGGTTGCAGATGACTTGCTGGTCAACTAAGGGTCCACATCTTTAGCTGTCAATGAGAAATTGTTCAAGGATGATGGAGAAAATTGGGCTATGATGTAACTGTAAATAAAAGCCTAATTGGAAGGTTCATTGTTGTAACTGCAATTGAATTGTGATCACATTGTTAATAAAAAAATATTTTTTTTTTAAATTTTTATATAAATAGTAAGAAAATAATTAGTCATAATTAAATAATATGGCCTAGCAAAAAAGAAAAGAAAAGAAAAGAAAAGATAATGACATTGTTAATGAAAAAAAAATGACATTATCCAAATAAAAGTTCTAGCTCCATAGAGGTAGTCCAATTCAATAGTAGCCCAAGCTTATCCTATTAGGTTTTCACTTTTACTAAAAAAAAAACTTTAACTAACAAGTAATGCAATAATAGCCCAAACTTAGATGGGAGGAAAAACTAAGTCATTTCATTTATATGTAATCACATTTCAAGTCAAAACCTTAAGATTATGAATTTATAGGTCAAACCATTATTTTGTGTGTTGTTGTTTTGGCTTTCATTATAAAAAAAATTATTATAGCCACGGATTTTTACTTGTTTTACACCAGTTCGTTTGGTTTTGCTGTGTTTCTCTGCCATATTTTTTTCATCATTTGGCGGGATCATACTCATAGTGGTGCAGCAAGAATTATTTGCATGCTCTATACAGGAAGTTTTTTAGCACATTGATTCTTAAATATTCAAATTCTTTAGTACAATACAGTGATGGCATGAGAGAATTTACTAAAAAAAAGAAAATAAAATGGATGACCAAACAGAGTTCCCCACGTGCAGCATCTACAATAATATGATCTATTGGACTAATGATCTTCAGGTACACAATTTCAATTATACGAAGTTCTGAATTCACCAATTAAGAATGTCCAACGATAGATGACACCATAGAGCACACATCCTCATAATGCTGCATTAGTCTTTAATCAATTCACACTTGGATGGATCAAAAGTTTTATGATAAATAAAACTGTATTTCATGTAAAGATGAGAGCAATAGAATTTCATATACACAAACGGGAGATTGTCAATATAATTGATAAGGACTTTTACTTTTCACACTCAGATTCATATACTCTAATAACATACAAAGTAACAATGAATGGTTTGATATATGGCCTCAGGAACCTGCATTGCTGGCTAGAAATTAAGACTATGTTATCTGGTTGAATCCCCATGATCCCATGCTTATGCCATTGAGGATCTCTAGCACCTGTTTCATAGATGGTCTTAGTTCCTTGGGACACTGCACGCACTGAAATGCTAACTCTGCCACAGCTGTTATCATTTCCATTATGTTTTTGTCTGAATCAAAACCAAGATTTGGATCCACAAGCTCCTCCAATGCCTTGTTTATGATTTTATTCATTGCAAAGTGAGCAAGAGTGACAAACTCGTTTCCCTCCTTGACACTTGGGGATTTGGATGATATAAGCTGAAACAAGACCACCCCAAAGCTATAGACATCACTTTTGTCACTAACTCTGCCAGATTGATAATAATCTGGATCTATGTAAGCATGAGTTCCTACTGGAACAGTTGAAACATGGGTAACAAAATCTGGAAAATATCGCGAGAGTCCAAAATCTGCCACTTTAACTCTAAAACTCTCCTCCAACAGAATGTTGCTTGCTTTTACATCACGGTGGATGATACCTGAATTGTGAAGAAACACCAATGAAGTTGCAGTCTCAATGGCAATATTCAATCTGGTATGCCATGCTAGTTTGCTGCCAGAAAATGCATCAAGATGCTTAGAAAGAGTGCCACCTGAGAAATACTCGTACACTAGCAGGTATTCATTGCTGTCTAGATGAGTGCATCCATAGAATGAAACAAGGTTTTGATGCTGCAAGAGACTTAGCATGTTAATTTCATTCATGAATTGCTTCACGGTCTTGTCACTCTTTTCATGGAAACGTTTAACTGCAACCTTACGCCCGTCTCTAAGTTTTCCTAAACACAAGAGCATGTCATAAGAAGAAATATATGTTGAAATTGTTGGGATTAACATTCTAGACGTGATATAATCTTTAAAAAAAAAGTGTACTAATTCCAATTTAAACAAAATAGAGGACCTAAGGAAAGATGTTTCAGCTTTTTACCATAATATACAGTGCCATACCCACCCTCTCCAAGACTAGTGTTAAAACTGCCAGTGGCTTCTTTAAGTTCAGCAAGGTTGAAGAATTTGAAACCTGAGATAGATGCCATTATAACAAGACATAAATAAAACCTACTAATATTAACATTAGGACTTGATTGCTTACTTTGATCAGTGTCATTGCTTGTTTTTTTCTTAGTGCTATCATCCTTTTCATTCAATGTCAAGTCTTTAATGGAATCTACAATATAATCATTAACACAAAAGCCTTAACATCAAAACAACAGAGAAAGTAGAAAGCCTTGAGAGTGGGAAAGGGGTGAAAGATGGTCTTACACCTTTTTTTGGTTTTTCTTTATCTTTCTTAGGTCTTACAGAATGGAGAGTCCCTAGCACCTGTACCATGTGTGGCCTTAGCTCTAGTGGACATTGCAAGCAACGAGTTGCAAGCTCTGCTACAGCAATTATTGTCTTCTTGATGATATGGTCTGATTGGAAGCCAAGTCTTGGATCCACTAGCTCCTCCAATGATTGGTTTTGGATTTTTCTGCTTACAATAGTAGCAAAGCTATCACCGTCACTCCCTTCCCAATAATTAACAAGCTTTGATGATATAAGTTCAATCAACACCACCCCAAAGCTATAAACATCATTTTGTACGCTAAGACAGCCATGTTGCTGATACTCCGGATCTATATAACCACATGTTCCTATTATATCACTTGTAACACGTGTAGTAGCATTGGCAGAAACTCCCTCTGGATGTTTCCTTGATAATAGAAAGTTAGAAATTTTAGCACAAAAGTTCTTATCTAGGAGAATATTGCTTGAAGTTATATCAGAGTGGATGATGCCATGAGAGTGAAGATAGACCAATGCTTTTGCAGTATCAATGGCAATATCCAATCGGGTAAGCCAAGGTAACGTGCTGCTTTCTGCAATTTCGCATTGAAGATGACCAGCAAGAGTGCCATTGGAGAAGTATTCATGTACTAGCATGGATTCCTCATCAGATGTGCGCCTATAAATCGTCACAAGATTTTTGTGGGGCAAGTAATTTAGGATCACATTTTCATTGATGAACTGTTGAAAAGTTTGGCGCTTTTCTTCATGAAAGCGTTGAATTGCAATCTCTAATCCATTGTCAAGTTTGCCTAAAAGAAGAGTATACCATCAAAAGAAATTAAATCTAATCAATCACATTTATTATATTAAAGTCTCTTACCATAATATACTGTGGCCAAGTCTCCCCATCCACGACAATTACATCGATCAAAATTGTTTGTGGCTTTGGCAAGTTCGCTATAGTGGAAGATTTGCCACTTCAACTTATCATCCTTTGGAAATGTATCAGAAGAAGAGCTAGTGAAGCACTGTTGAAAGAGATCACACCCCAACCTCATAAGGCTTAAGCTGTGAGAGAAGTGCAAATATTATTGAATATTTTTTCAATCAAGCATTCCTATGCTTTGGTGGCATACATATTATTATTATTCAAATGTAATTACTAAATAGTATTTCGGGTATGATTTCTTGGCTGAGGAGAGCATCTATCATGAAACCAGAAATCAATGACTATAGGAAATTAGTTAGTTGCGGTGAGCTACTTAAAACAAATATAACTGAAAGAGGAACAACTCTGGTAAAGAACATAAAGAAATTAGATATAAGATGAAAAATATGATTTGTACAAAGAATTATCACAGTTATTAATTGTAAAACATCACATATAAGATGTTTCTAGGTTCTAAGAGTAGTTAACAAAACATGAGCAGCATAACGATATATTCATTGGTCAAGAACATGTTTATTAACTAAAGTAAAACATGGAATCCCAAGAAAGCTGTTAAAAGAAGAAAAGAAAAGAAAACGTACAATTGAAACTCAGGAATTGTTGGATTACTTGCCCCCTCCAAATGATCTTCCAAATGAATAGAAATGGAAAGAAGTTAGATTTGTTACTAAAATGTTGTTCTATAACTACCCTCACACACCCAAAGCAGAAATGGGATGTTATGGTTGCTAGTTGTTTTTTTGGGTATGGGGAAGTTGGAGAAGCAAGATGCAGATGACTTGCTGGTCAACTAAGGGTCCACATCTTTAGATGTCAATGAGAAATTGTTCAAGGATGATGGAGAAAATTGGGCTATAATGTGTGAACACCAACTTCTGTTCACCTTTTTCTTTTCAGTTAAAAGGTTTCTACCGGGAAAAAATGTTTATTAAATGACACAACTTATATCCTTTCTCTATCACAAAGAGGTGACCCATATCTTTACTTTTTGTTTTCAACTCTCTCTCCTACTTTATCTATCTCTTTCTCTCTCTTAAAATGACACAACTCTACATCCTTTAAAATTATCCACACTTTTCCCGTCTACTTTCTATCCCAAAAAAAAAAAAAAAAAAAAGGAAACTTTAGACAAATATAAATAAAACAGACAGGTCACAGTGGGGGACAAAAACAAAGCTTCATCAAAGAAGAAATGAAAATGACTCATGCTTTGCTTTACTATGTCAAATTGCAAGCAATTAGACACGAAGTAAAAATGGATAGACAGTATGCATCAGAACAAGACCAGAAACAGTGAAAATGAAATAGCAAAAGCTAATTAACAAAAAGAGAAATTTTGGAGGCAATCTGTTCTGCTCTTGTCCTCCTTTTGTTGACTATGTTGGAGACTGCAAGCTCTTCTACCCTTAAAATGAGGTCTTGGCGAAAACAAAGTGGGGGAACACTTTTTGGGGATTTTGAAAAGAATAGAAGAAATTTTTTAGAGATAAAAGGAGGAGAAAGTTTTTCACACATAAGAAAAAAATAATAATTTCTTTGAAGAGAAAAAGAAAAGGAAAAATTCAAAGGAAGAAGAATACACAAAATTTACATAATTAGAGAGAAAGTTGTGTCTAAATGCTTGAGAAGAATGCTGCACACAAGGAAATGAAAGAAGCTACTCATGAAGATTCTTGTGATAGGAAAAGGGGTACTTGATTAAGGAATTCAGCAGGTATGTTTCCTAAACACTATTCATGGCAAATATTTTTGTAGCTTTGGGACTGTCCAATGGACTGCACAATGATTTGGTGTTCTTCTCATAATATTAATTTTTTCTTTCTCTTTTTAACTTGTTATTTTTTTTCTTTTCCAACTTTATCCTTACATTTACGCTAAGGGACCCACCACCTAAAGGAACAAATTTTTGGTAATATTGTTGTACCAAAAATTCAATATATCCCGAAAATATTACATGTTACTTAAAATTCATTTTTTTTCTGTCAAATTTTTTTTTTCTCTTCTAATATGTATTACCCTCATTGATGATATGTACTGAATCTAGGTAAAACACTAATACCAAAAATTTATTGCCCATGAGAAATGGTAGTCCTAGATCAGACTAAATTGTCTCCTATTCATGAGTTCAATTTCACGTGCTATAGTGCACTGACACGACATTCAAATAGGATTAGGGCTGGCAAAATGGGCTGAGCCCGTCGGGCTGGCCCGCCCCGCCCACCAAACAGGGTGGGCTGGGTTGAGTTTTTCAACCCACCAGCCCGTCAAACCCGCCCCGCCAAACCCACCAGCCCGTCGGGCTCGGCCCGCCATGGGGCGGGCTAGCCCGCCAAGCCCCCCAAGCCCCCCCTTTTTTTAAGTTACCCAATTATTATGTAACTTCGTGCCCTACATTTCTCTGCATGCAAGTGGCATTTTCGCATTGTTGTGGACTGCTCATACAACACTTTCTTACTTGTTTTATTATTCTGTTTTACCTTGATATGATTTTAATTTTTATTATTATTTCTGGATTGAAAGATGCATATTTATATGTAGATTATTAAACACTGATCTTCTTGGTTTCATAAGCACATTAGGATTTTATGCAGGCTTTTATATGCTTTTATGCAAAAAAAAATGTGTTTTTATGCAGAATTTATTTTTTTGTATTTTAT
Source organism: Gastrolobium villosum (assembly GCA_032173675.1). Lineage (NCBI taxonomy): Eukaryota > Viridiplantae > Streptophyta > Magnoliopsida > Fabales > Fabaceae > Gastrolobium > Gastrolobium villosum. Next base: position 75,480 of record JAVKPL010002153.1, read on the forward strand.
TTTTATATTTTTTATATTTTTATATATTTTTATATTTTTTTTTATTTTAGGCGGGCTGGCCCGTAGCCCGCCAACCCACTCATAAAACGGGTCGGGTTGCTCAATTCAACCCATTTTGTCAAAACGGGCCGGGACGAGCCAGCCCATTTTAGGCGGGCCAGTGGCGGGCCGGGGCGGGTCGGGGCGGGCTGACCCGTATTGCCAGCCCTAAATAGGATACGAGACACGAATAATATTGCGATACGATAATTTTAAAACATATTAGATTTTGTTTTAGGGTTTTATGTTTATCATGTAATATAATATAATTTGATTTTTCTACACACATTAAATAGGTGGATCTTCATATTTTTCTTTCTCTTTTATCATTTCACTCTCTTTCTTTATATAACGTAACATTAATAAAACCTTTTATTTTATATTAAATAATATTTTTAATTTATATAATATATATTATATTTAATATGCCAATTTAATAAAAAAATAAAACTAAATTTATAATAACCATTACTTTGAAAATAAATATAAAATGTAAATATTTATTATTATATTTTTAAATTGAATATCTCTTATACAATCTAATGAGATTTGTTTGATATCTATTTTTAATTTAGTTTTTTATCATACTAGTTTGATAAAATATTAATATTTTTTTATGATATGTAAGGAAATTCCAAATATTTAAATGTTGGAGCGTGACAGAGTGTCGAGAAGTGTCAAACACGACACTTCAGGTTTTTTGAAATGTCGGTACAACATAGGCCATGTGTGAGGCGATCCAGGGGAGGAGCCCAATGCGAGGGACTATCAACAATGAGTTAAGCTAAGTCAATCACACCAAATCCCAACCCAAAACTTCAAGAAACATTAGGTTCATGGGTCCTTTCACATATATGGATTTCGCTTAGCTCATCAGTATGCTCTCCCTCAACCGAGTATCCCAGGCCCAAATATTCAACTCGTCTCTAGCCAAACATTAGGCTAGCTCGAGTCTAACTCAACTTTGATACCATTGTAAGGCATATCAGGGCAATGGGCTAAGTTAGACCAACCACATCAAGTGGGTTCGATATCATGTCTCAACTCAAACTTTAAGGTATTCGATTCATGAGTCCTCCCATCTATATGGACTTAACTTAGCCGTTATCGATCAATGTAGAAATCATCATACTTAAATACTCTAACACCTTGGTATTAGGTAATACTTTGGTAATTCCTCCTCCATTTATTTTAAAATGAATTTTAGATTCACCAAAAAAAAAAAAAAGAATTTTAGAGCATTGCGCTATTTCTTGTAAAAAATGATTCTCAAGTCATAATAACTACCCAACATAACTCAAAAAATCACAAAAGTGCTTTCTAGAGACAACCAACAAAGCCAAAACAGTTGGTAGTTAGTTGGACTCATTAAGCATATTCACATGAGTTTGATCGGTGGCTCTGTGTATGGAAAAAAGATTTTTTGGGAGAGATTTATTCACTTAATGTGATCTTCCATTTCCAAAGAATTGATCTTCGACTATCGACTAGAGGATAATTTGAAAAGCCAAAAAAAATAAAAATAGCAAATACTTTGACGAATTGGAATAAAACTTTGGTACCACGGGAGTATCCTTTTTCTACCTTTGAAAAGAATTTCAATATGGAGGGAATTTTTTTACCAATTTTAATTTTTTTTCCAAATATAAGAAAAAAATGTATTACTTAGGTACTCTCTCATAATACCAAAGTTTTGTTCTAACTTCTAAGAATCGAACATGATGAGTTGTAATGGAGTCTATCTCACAAAAATTTCCACTTCAAACAAACTTTATCCCAATCAGCCATACTATCTTCAGAAATCAACATTCATCTTCCTGCCATCAAGCCAACAACTATCGCTGGACATTACTTTCACCATTACCCGTTTGTTCACCCATGAAGTCCAACATCATCATGGCTATCTTCGAGATCTTACCCTTCACTAGGTGTGTAAATGGGCCGGGGCTCACCCCGACCTAATCCGGCCTTTCAGAGAATGTAGAGTAGATTTGGACATATAAGAAAGTTCTTATAACAAATAGGTCATAGGTTAATTTTGTCAAATCTGGCCTAATGCCTTGTAGGCTGGCCTATTTAATTTATTAAAATAAAATAAAATAATAATATTTATTTTATATGGCAAAGTACCAATACCAACCCTAATTTGTATGTGCACCACCGCTTCTCACTCTCGGTTTCGTCTGGGGTATTATGTTGACTTTTTCTTGTTTGTCATTTTTTTCTTATGAGAAGTACTAGTGCATGTATGAATGGAACATTCTTTACTCTATACAATTATTTTCTTTGCTTAGTATCTACAGTAAATAAATAAAATTACACTTTATTACTATGTCAATTTAAATTGCAACTCAGGATCCTCATAAACATACATCTCAATGACATTGAACTCATATTTTTCAAATTCAACTACATTAAAATAGCATATGTCACGTTCTATTAATTTATTATTCCGCAAATTACTTCGGTATCAGAAACTGAAATTTGAGGTCATTGTAGAAAAGTATACTAACAAATAAAATTATAAAATTTTTTTACAATGACTTCTACAATTTTTTTGATAAGATAAAACAATTTTGGTTTTTTTTTTTAATGCATGACCCGACCGGGTCAACGGGTCAACGGGTCACCGGGTTTGGCCGGGTCGATGCATGACCGGTCCAATACTTGACCCGAACTGGTCCAATGATCGAGTCACTGGGCTCCGGGTCAACCCTGCCGGGTCAGGTCGAGTTTTACAACAGTGGGAGGCCTACAAGACCTGTAGGCCATGTCGGGATTTCTTAATTTAAAAATAGGTCAGGCTTAGCCTACAAATAAAGTCTTTACTAGACCAGATAGAATGAATTTTTTTTTTACGTAGGCTTTGGTCAGAAAGGATAAAGTCCAGCCTAACCCAGCCCATTTACACCCGTACCATTCACCACCCTCAAATTTCTTTCAAGAGTTTCTCCACAGCCGCCGTGTAAGCCTTGCTTGTTGGGCTTACAAGCATTCCTAGCCCATTTGGTTCTTTTAGGTACCGTGGTTTTTATTGATGAAAGTATATTTAGTGAATTAGATGTTTTGGACCTAAATCAAGTGCATAATTTACTTTAATGGTTTATAAAAAAGGGAGACAAAATAAAATAAAAAATAAAAAATACATTGATAAAAGATTTAGTTTTCGATGTTATTTAGATTTAGACAAAATAAAGAAGATCAAATCATAATTAAATTTTACAAGAGAAAGAAGAAAATGAGAGGAATTATTCAACTTTTGGTGAAGTTTATTTAGATTTAGTTTGTTATATATTTAATTAAAAATTTATATTTTATTCCTAAATACAAGATTGTTGAAATTCTTTGATAGATCGTTTAGTTAATTGATAGTTCAATTAGAGAATTTTATTTTATTGTTAATTGAATATCATGTAGATTTACATGCATATTGTTTATCAAAAAAAAAAAAACATGCATATTTTTCTCTTGAATGATTTTTCTTATGTAAAAATGCAAAAAATAAAAAATAAAAATAATTATGTATTTGTTTCAATAAATTTTCGTCCATACAATGATTTTCAATGTTGATGTATAGTCTTTCATCCTCAAGTGTTGAATGTATGTTTTCGTATAGCTATGATATCTTTTTTATTTTTGGTAAATATAGCTATGGTATCTTAAACCTTATGCAATATGGATTCACTTTTTTAAATAAAAATATTTTCTTCTCAAAAGTCAAAAAAAATAAATAAATCAAAATTATCTAACTAATAGATTTGTTATTGCATGGGTCACTACTCCGTTGTTTTCAATCTTTAATTTTTTTTAAAACCAATTAATTGGAAGGTTGATTAACCAAAGGAATTTTTTGCATTTACAAAAAGACTTAAACTCAAAGAACTTGTTTAAGTAGAATCAAACATATACCACTTGAATCAACCACTTTTGTTGAAGGTTCATTGTTCTAAGTGCAATAGAATTGTGATAAAATTCTTGATAATTAAATATTTTTTATATTTGTATATAAATGATAATAAAATAATTATCCATAATTAAATGACATGACCTAGTAAACACATTAAAAAGGGAAAAATGTTTATCATTTTAAATGACACAACTTATATCCTTTCACTCTCACAAAGAGGCGGGACCCACACCTTTATTTTTTTGTCAACTCTCTCTCCTCCTTTATCTATCTCTTTCTCTCTCTTAAAATAACACAACTTTACATTCTTTAAAATAATACACACTTTACACTTAAAAAAAAAAAACATGACATTGATAATGAAAAACAAAAAACATGACACTATCCAAATAAAAGTTCTAACTCTGTAGAGGTAGTCCAATTGAATAACTCTTTCTTTCTTTTTCTTTTTTTAACAAAGAAAATAAAAGCTTAAAGGTGATTTGCTCAGTTTCCGATTTTAGTTTAAAGGTGATTGGGCAAAATTGAGAGGCTTAATTTGACAATACAAAATTAACTTTAATTTTAATGGGCTCTCTATGTTATTTAATTTAAAATGTCTAAATTATTCAAAGAATTTGTATATTACAACTAAGCTAATAATACAAGGCCCAAGTCAAGTCCCAACCAAGAAGGACTTTTTACTTGCATTTTGGTGGGTCAAACAGAATCTTAATGTGATTGGGCCAAAATGAGTGGCTTAATTTGACAATGCAAAATTAATTTTAATTTTAACGGGCTCTCTATGTTATTCAATTTAAAATTTCTTTTCAACTGAGCCTAATATATATATATATATATATATATATATATATATATATATATATATATATATATATAAATAATGGTGGCACTAAGGTTGAAATCTATTAGCTCATACAAATTACCTAATTTTCTCATCATTAGACCAATTCTAGTGACTTTTAGGTTTTTTTTTATAATAATTATGTACATTTATTCATTAAATTAGAGTACATTTATTTGAAAATAATTTATTATTTTGTTTTTCCTCAAATAATGATAAGTTTCATTCTTAACTTCCCTTTTGTTTTCTTTTTAAATATATTCAATTTTTATTTTAATTAACTATACATTTTATTATTATTATTATTATTACTTTATAGCTAGATCATTTTTAATTTTAAAGATCTTCAATATCTACATTTAAACTTTTTCAAGTAAAAAAACTGAGAAATGCCGATATTATTGTGGCATCGCCACTACAGTTGAAAATGAGTATGAAAAGCAAGTGTGGCCATATGTTTGACTGCCACAATGAAGTGGAAGAATGATTAGGATTATTGAATAAAGATCACGTTTTTGATCAAGTAATATTTTAGTTGAGATTGATATCCTGTGGATGCATTTTAAGAGGGATAAAGGGTCTAATTTATTTATAGCTGAAGAGACCCAATAATAAAAACTTAAAGAATAAGAAAATATATTCACCCCGCATATATACAATTGTAACAACAATAACTCAGAGTTCTTACGCCTCCCAAATAGCAAATGGCTGAAAGACAAACACATAATTTCAACTAGACCTAAGAGACATAATCCAGAAATAGGCATCCTTCAAATGGGTTAGGCTATAGAAGCCACTTGAGTCCTCTAGTAAGATTAAATGTAGCTATAATAAGGCAACATAAGTAGGTCATGCCATCACTATATAAAGAAGTCTCAAAACCCAGTTATGATTATTTTATCAATCACAACTTAAGCTCGTTGATCAAATACTTATTTGAGCGTGTGAGTCTCCCCTCATATGTTCCAATCAAGCAAAGGCCTCAAACACCATTTCAACAATCACGCAAGAATATCTCGCGTCGAAGCTCATCCCGCTGCATATTCACTCTAGACTCCAATTGCACCAGTCTCAATCATGTGTGATTAGACCCAACATCTCTTGGATTGATCATTGGCGTTATATGTGGGGACTTATATTTTTATTCTCACTCCAAAGAAATTAAAAGCACGGTTGATACTAGGAGTAAGATGTTTAAATCGAAAAATAAGTCTCAAAATCGCCCCGCAAATCAAAGAAGAGCATTCACAACCCCGACCTCACCACCACAAAATGACCAAACCCTTTACAATAACTAATGGCCACTAACCTCCAAATTCTTGATACCCTCAAACAACAAAATCATGCTAGAAAACTAAGAAAATGAGTTGATGGAGCTTAAAAAAATCCAACAGCAAACTGCTGATGCACACTAGTCACTTCTGATTAAACGTTCCAATGAAAACATCTAACAATCTCTTCATAATGAAGAGGAAGCCCAATCTTGAAGACAACACAACCCAGTCATTGAGTGCCATATGGCCATGTCATAGGAAAAAAGCTGCTTCACACGACAATTGTGTTATTGAAGACAATGGGTGAAATTAAATCATTAGAGATTGAACCCATGTAGAGAACAGAATGGGTAGATGATCAGAAATATCACTGTGCATTTATAAATATTAAAACAGACTTACTTGATATCAGATGATGAAACTAACAGAATGATGAAATAGACAGAATGATATGTCAGAAGAGGAATTAAATCCGAGCCCACAGAACGTGTCTCCTTAAGACAATTTGCCCCCTTATTGATGCCAAAGGTTGATGGACACTTGTCTCCCATGATAGAACGGATTTCGTTTGAAGAGTGGCAGCACTACCAGTCAACAGCTCAAACGAACACAACAAAATGCCAGAGAAAACTACACCGGAGTGTGAAAAGGGATATGCAAACCGAAAGGAGAAAAATCCTGGCAGAATTTCAGTGCAGGAAAAATCGGTACCATTTTCTGAAGGTGTCAGTGTCTATTTATAAACACTGACTGGTCACGATGAACAATCGCTGGCGGCGAACGGTGACCGTTCAGACGAATAGGTACAATTGGTGACCGGTTCGGTGAGCAGACACAACCGTTGAGCGGTTCGCGAAAGGGAAGAACCGGTTCGGTTAAAAATGAAAGCAGTCTTCGGAATATCTTCCTTCTTAATTCGGATATGATGATAACCTGACCTCAAATCAATTTTCGAAAAGACACAAGCACCCCTCAACTGATCAAGCAAATCTTATATGCGAGGGAGAGGATACTTGTTCTTAATAGTAACCTTGTTCAACTGACGGTAATCAGTGCACAATCTCATGCTACCGTCCTTCTTCTTGACAAATATTACTGTTGCTCCCCACGGGGACACACTTGGCCTGATAAACTGCTTAGCCGAAAGCTCCTCAATATGCTTCTTTAACTCGGCTAATTCCGGTGTTGACATCCGATATGGAGCCAGAGAAATGGTTCCCACACCAGGAAACAAATCAATGGTGCTCAATCTCTCTATGAGGTGGAAGCTGCGGAATCTCATCCAGAAACACATCCACAAACTCCTTCACCACAGGAATATTGTCAATCTCCTCATGACTCCCACCCACTAAACCCCCCACAAAGACATATTCCAATGCCCCGGCCCTCAAAGCCTTTCTAACCTGCAGCACAGATAGATATGGGGAAGAACTAGTAGCAGAATCATCAGCAGAAAGCACAATCTTTTTTCCACAACAATCTATCATATGTGGAACAACCGAAACAGGAACAGCTGCAGCTTGAACTGCTATAGTCCTCACTTCATTCTGAGGGAACTGTCTAGAGTAATGGCCGGGCCTTCCACATTTATAGCAAATAATCTCACCGGTAGCACACTGACCTATATGCTCCTTTCCACATCCTTTACACTTAGGAGGGGGTCCTCTATCAACAAAATTCCTTTGAGTTCTCGACTTCTTGAATATGCCGGCTGGGTTGTTTGCACTCATCTTTTTATCTTTCATCTTCTTGTTCCTCCAATAACCTGAGCTCGTTTCTTTATTGGTAGTAGGTGCTTGGGCCTCAGAAGGCTTCTTGGTACTGGACACACCATATACCTCTTCTACCTTTCGGAACTGATTCACAAATCTGCTAAACTCTCGGATGTCACAGTTTGACATCTTCCAAGACATCTTCTCATTCAGAACCCACTGAAACTTAGAGGTCATCTCAACTGAAGTGGGTAAAGCTCTCCCATAATTAGCATATTTCACCAATTCGTTGAACTTGGCAAAATATTGGTCAATGGACATTGACCCTTGCTTCAGATCATTGTATTCATTATGTTTCCTTTCCCTAGCCTCCCTAGGAAAATAATGGTCTAAGAACAACGTCTCAGACAATCGCCAGGTAATTTCCCGGCCTTCAGCTTCTAAGGGTTGCACTGTATTAGTCCACCAATCCTCCGCTTCCTCTTCCAACATATACACGGAGTAGACCAATTTCAATGCATCAGGGCATCTCATCACCTTGAAAATCTTCTCCATAGCTTGGAGCCATTTTGCTGCCACCATTGGGTCATATTCTCCTTTAAAGGAAGGAAGTTTGTGTTTTCTGAAAGCCGTCAATCTCCTTTGTTCGGCTTCATGCTCATTGACATGTTCTGCATGTGGTTGACGTACCTCAGTGTGATGGCTATGACTACCCGAGTGGTGACTGGCTTCACCCTCATTATTACCCGCTCCATCCTCTTCGTTGTGAACAGGTGGAGTAGGCGTGGCAGTGTGAGGAGGAGGAGAGGGTTGCCGGTTCTCGGTTCTAGCACCCCTCATCGCCCTCAATTCATTCACCATTGCGGCCATAGCATTCCGCGTGTCTTCATTTGTTTTAAGCAAGTTCTCGTTAGCTCGACGACTAACCTCCAACTCCCTGTGAACAGCTGCTAGGGTTTCAGCCATAGGGTCCGGCTGCCCAACTGTTGCCCCACGACCACCTCGGGGCCTAACCAAAGCAGCCAAAACAGGATCTGGCTGAGCATCTGCATTCGATGCCTCAGCATTATTCCGGTTCCTCGTCATGACACTACACATGTTACACAAAGAAATGAGTTGATCAGGCTCACACTAAGTGATAACAAATGCAATAATCATCAAGAATACCAAAACAACTATAAAGCATTAAACACCAAACACATATTACAATAGTCCACAAGTTTCCCTACAAAACTGCTCTGATACCATCGAATATAACACCCCATTCTAGAACCGGTTTGTTAACATTGTCTTATGATATTAAGCGCAATTACAATCACATTGGTTCAATTAAAATCTGGTTAAATTTTTCCTTTAAAACCAAGCCGAATTTAAATTACCCAATTGCGTGACCATAACCATATTATATTGCGGAATAAAATAATTTAAGCTTAATACCATACCCTTATTTCATTAGACCAAGGGTGGTTAAATGTCTTCCTCTCTATTTTAGCAACGTGTGGTTTCGAACCGCGCCTCATTTGGAGCTCTGTAGCTCAAGTTATGACCATTTAGAACCACTCATGTTTATGTGGACACAGGCCGCGCGCGCTAAAGCGCGCTATCGGGCGCTAAAGCGCCCACTGGCAGAGAGAAACTCATCTTTTAGCAGCTAAGGGCGCTAAGGCGCGCATCCGGGCGCTTAAGCGCGCTAGCCGGACGCTTAAGCCCCCATTTGGGCGCTGAAGCCCGCGAAGGCAGAGAGCATTGGCTCTCACAGGGGCAGCAGGGCGCTAAAGCGCTCTCCAGAGCGCTTTAGCGCGCTGACAGGAAAAATTCAGCACTCCCTCTTTCCTTTCTCAATTCAGGGGAAATGAATCCAACTCCTTTTCTCAACACCTAATCAACATGCCACAATTTTAATACATGAATGTAATCTATACCTATGCATCAAATTGTTTCCATGTCTTTCTATCTCATAATTACATCATTCACAAGTCTTAATCACAAATCATGAAACTTAGCTACAAAACACTATGATCAACTCCTTGGCTCCCATCAACAAAAGAGATACCAAAGAGGATGAGCAGAGGCTAAGTCCATCCAATTAAAACATAACATGCATATGACAATTGACTTTCATTTAACAATCCTATACATAGGAACTACAAAATGGCATGCTTAATTCCAATGATACTAGATCTTCATATATCCATTACTTCAAATATGGCCACTTGCCATCAGAGGCTCCTGCAGCATCCTTGCCTGAAAGAGGGTCCCCAATAACACGGGGTGAGATATATGAATATATCCAGTAAACCAGGGGTCCTTGGAGCATATCTCCACCCCATAGTTCAATAACAGTGTAATAGCAATAACAATAATAATGCAGTAAATACATATCCATGCAAGTGTACATAACATCTCTAGAAGAAATCCCTCCAGCTCTCGAGCTGTCCTAAGGATACTCAGATGCAAATAGTCCTACTGGCCATCCTATGTCACACCAAAGCATGCACATACGTATAACAAAGTATTACACTATTTCATTGCATTTATATACATCAACGCAACCATTACCCGTTCAGGGCTTGGTGGAACAATAAAGGGAATTACACCCAAGGTCCGAAGCCTTACCTCAAAGCTTCCGCTCAACCTTTGCTATTAACACCTATCCCAAGGAGCTAATCGAGCTCCATAGCTTGCTCCCACGGTTGGTCACTCAAAGTTGGTCCAAATGCCTCAATCCTAAGCATCACATGGACATAATCAACAATCAACCAAACCAAACCATTGATTACAAAACAAGCCAATCCATAGTCAAGTGCATAATCTTGTAATTTTCAAAACAAAATCATATGACTATCTAAACTCATTTTCACCGATTAAATGACATGTCTAGCATTTTTCTCAACATATACTAGGCCTCAATCTTCTTAGAACATAGCCAAATTCACTGACATAATCACAAACCCTAAACACTATTCATCATCTCCCCCAATCATGCATTTTCCATTAAAATAGAGTTCAAGGGGTAGAATCTTTCCACCAATGGTTGCACAACCAAGGATTGGTTACTCCTCAAGCTTCCATGGAAGTAGAAGCCAACAAATCTCTCAATTTCTTCTATGGGTCGAAATTTAGGAGAAAGAAATCCCACACCACAACACTCCCCACTAAGAACCAAGCTAAGATTATGAAAGAGGTGAAGATTTGGAGTGGTTTAGGCTTTTGAATCACACAAAAATGTTGAGGATTGTATAATCTAGGGTTTTCTCTCTTTTTTCTCTTCTCTTCCTCTTCTCTTATTCTTCTCTTCTTTTCTTCTTCTGGTCGACGGGGATGGGAGGGGTTTTTGGGTTCATTAAGTGGCTTGCTACTTAACATAGGTTAAGTGGGATCAAGTGGGTATTGATTCATCTATCTATTCAACTCCATTAATTACCAAATTTTACCCTAAAGTCTGGAACATTTTTCTAGGAATATTTTCACTCTCATTTTTATATTTTGGGTATTTTTGTCTACACTCATTTATACCTCTTAATTTTCACTGAGTACACTTTTTACCTCAAAAATGACCCCAACTAGTTTTGTTAGGGAATTTACTTATTTTTACTCATTAATACATGTTTAATTATCTAATCACATGTAATTTGTTAATTAATTATGTTGAGTTATTATACTTGAGATCTTACTCGACTGGAACCATGTTAGTACAGGAATTGATGAACAAGTGTAGAAATAAAAAAGATTTTGTTGCTGTTTGAAGATGAAGCTTCTTGCTTGATCTCAATGGCCACTAGGAATTTTGTTGAACTAGGAATCAATCCTTCCATTCAGCAAAACAGAGGCATTGGCCCTGTCATAACTCGTTTCCTTCTTGCTAGTCAGGCCTATCTATGTTTAATGCACATAATGGTTTAGACATGGGTTTTTGAAGAAGCTTGGGTTTTGTCCAAAGTTCTTTACATTAGAAAATAAACAGAATCAGATACCTTCAAACCTTCTTGCTATATAGCTCCCAGTTTACCACCCTTTAGCCAAGTCCTTAGCTATCATAATACGTTTGATTTTTGACAGACTAATATGATAGTGGTCAGAATATTATTACTATTCGTATGCTAATTTAACTTCAGAAATAATAATAAAAAACTTGAGTACACTTTATAAGCCAGATAGGTTACGTTCTATTCTATTAGATACAGACTGTACAAATTAGCAACTAGTTTATTTAAATAAATTCATTTCCAAAACATTGTTAAGTAACAAATTGATGTTGATGTCCTAACTATGGTCATATATAATATAAATTGAAATATGAATAAGTCATTGCTGAAAAGTGTTACTTTTGTAATGGAGTACACATGTCAGCAGTTTACTTACTAGTCAGCAACTGCCAACTGATACATTTACATAGATAAACAAAATTAGATTACCCCATATGTTTCTTGTGCTCGTCTTGGTAGAGGTCAAGAAGATGTTAGGTGACAACTCTAAAATATTTTATATTTGGAAGCATGGACAGCTAAATAAATAGTGCTGGTGCAGGCCAGGATCAAGAAAGTGAGAATTCAGAAACGGGTTTGTTTGATTGTTTTTTTTATAAATTGTTTTGTGTAATAGTTATAAAAATATGTGTTTTTTTTTTAAGTCAAAAATCAAAAGTCAAAATATAAAATAAAAATAATTCTGACATATTTTTTAAATTTGATTCTAAAAATAAAAGAATAATAAAAAAATTTAATTATTTTTTTTATAAATTGTTTGTATAATATTTATAATAATATATTTTTTTTTTAAAAGTCAAAAATAAAAAGTCAAAATACAAAATAAAAACAACTCTGACATATTTTCTAAATTTGATTCTAAAAAAAAAAAAATAGTAACAAATTTTAAATTTTTTTATTTTATAAAACCGACATTATCAAATAGGTTTTTTTTTTTTGTATTTCTTTTAAAACCAAAAACCTATTTTTAGGAACAATATTTAAACAAGGCTCATGTCCTAATTTCTTGAAGACGAAGAAAATAAATAAAATAAAAAAATCCTTGAAAGCAAATTCGCTGCCTTTAACGTTAGTTAACGATATAAAAGCAGCACTAAGCACCTCTTTTTATTAAAAAGGTAAAATGTTAGTTGTCCATATAGAGTTCTTTATCTAACTTACATTGAAATTTTGTTAAATTCATATTGTCGTAGTACTGAAGATTCAATATTTTTTTTTATTAAATTTGAAAAAAAAGTAATACAATTGACTTTTACTATTTTATGGGTTTACCCACTATTTTATGGTTATTCTTATTTGAATTATACATTTTTCTATTTTTAATAAAGGAGTACATACTAGTACTAAAGATATGTTCATAAATTTTATGTGTAATTAATATTTCTCTATTTAAAATCTCTACTATAACTATGTTGCATCAATCACTCAAAAAAGCAATTTGTTTAAAAAAGAAAATCTTAAAATAGACCCTTCATTATTCTCTTAAAAGAATTAAGATGATACTATTTGAGTTACAGATGTGAGATAGATAAATAAGGACAATAAGCATATAGAATTAATGAATTACATGTAAAGAAAGACTTAAAGTTTTCTTTTTTCCATAGGTATTAACTAAGGTTTGAACTCAATTAATTAAAACAGAAAGTACCCATAGCTAATGAGTACTTTAAACTCTTTGGAAACGAAAAAAGCAATATGATACTATACAAATTTATATATAGACAATCATAAGAAATTGATTATAAATCATTATGATATTATTTTAAAAAAATTGACCCACAAAGGAAAAACAAAAGAGTAAAGTTAGCATCACCGTCAACAGAAACAACTTCAATCACCGATCCAACATCCACAATTGAACTAGCAATTTTGGCTGCACTTCACATATTAAAACACAAAGAGTAAAATATATCTGAACCTATAACATCTCATTTTTCACTTGCATCATCATTATTAATATTTTCTATAAATTACAATCTTCGTGCCCTATTTTCCAAATAGCCAAATTGCATCACCATTTCAATTTAAACCTAATATTTCTAGAGGGGAAAAAAATAAAGAAGAAAAAATTTAAATCAATTAAGACTAAATTAAACAATTCAGCAAGTAAAAATAGTAACGGAAACATGAGTAAAATCTGAAACTAACAGTGAAATAATCTTTAGATTTGGAGTATGTGCGCACCGTAGCAGAGGCTTTTGATAGGACTCCCCATTCACTTCAACCTCAGTGCCAACCACGTGATCGAAGACATTGCTGAAATCTAATAAAAAAATAGATCTACACAAAAACAAAATCAAAGAAAAATGAAAATCGAGAATACCTAAGGGGATTTGTAAAATCGAAACCAAACCAGAAAAAGATAAAAAAAAAATCACAAAATAGAATAATGATAATATCATAACAATAAATCTAAAGAGAGGGAAAAAAAAGCAAACAAATAGATAGAAGCAAAAAAAAAATCAGATCTACACATTTGTGAAATGAAGTGAGAATTAGTGTTTTACCATGAGTACATAAAAAGTATTTTAAAATGCGCAACGACGAGAGAGAGAAACACCTCCCCGTTACACGTTATTTTAAAATCTTGTGAAACTCTTTTATTTTTTTCTTTGGCGGTGAGCGTAATAAACTACATTTGATTTTTTATTTTAAATTACCTCATTTATACTTAATGTCGCGAAACTACTGTGCCTAATTGGCGGATTTTTTGAAGTGGTAATCTAAACTCTTTGGAAAAGGAAAAAAGCAATATGATACTATACAAATTTATTTGGGAAAAGTATATCATTTTAAAGAATGTAAAGTTATGTCATTTTAAGTGAGAGAAAGAGATAGATAAAGGAGAAGATAAAGTGTACAAAAAAATATAAATGGATAGATTTCATCTCTTTGTGGGAGTGAAAGGTCATATAAAAGAATAAACACTTTTCCCACACAATCATAAGAAATTGATTATATATCATTATGATATTATCTTTAAAAAATTGACCCACTAAGGAAAAACAAAAGAGTAAAGTTAGGAAACTCAGTAGTACTTTAGTTTTTTAAGAAATTTTGAGTCAATTTCTCTGGTCAAATGTCAATCGATGTGATACAGTGACATAGGAAACTCATACGTAGTTTCACGTGTGACTCTTCCTTTGATTATATGGTCGTGGGAATCGTGTGGCCATTATTTTGAACAAAACCTCTACCTCGTTCTCCTCGAGAAAGAGAAAAACATTTTAAAAGCTATGATATATGTGTTTGAATGGCATTAAGTAAGTAAAGGCCTTGTAGATATTAAAGAATGGATGATAATATTGATATACGCTTAGTCCTTGCAACCACAGCCACCATGTTTTTGTTCATCTTAACCAATTTGCCACAGTCCCATTCTCAAGGAGGAGAAAACAAATACACAAATTGTAGCAGGCAGCCATACAACTGTGGAAATGTGTCCAACATCTTCTACCCTTTCTGGGGACAGAACAGACCCCAATATTGCGGCGGTGGTTTCGGCGAACCATTAGATTTCAAACTTGAGTGTCAGAATGATAATACCACCATTCTAATTGGCTCACCAAATATCCAAGTTTTGCATATCAACACAACAGCTTACACCATTACAATGAAAAAAAGGGTCGATGATGTTTGTTCTCAGACATTTAACGGCATTTACTTGGACCTGAACCCAACCCTCTTCGCGTACCATGTAACTGAGTACAACATCACAATTTTTTACAACTGTCCCCCTTCAGAATTCTCTCATGAATACAACCTCACGTGCAGAAATAAGAATGGTACCTATGTTGTGGGTGAGGAGGATGAGGTGTTGAAAGAACATCCAGAGCTTAAGAATTGCGAGCGACGTATCCAAGTGCTGATTGAGGTTCCTCAGAATCCTTATGGCGATGGATTTGATGCTCTGAAAAGAGCTTTCTATGGTGAGTTTGAGGTGAACTATACTAATCCACACGCTCAAGAATGCATACGATGTTTGGATAGTAATGGAACTTGTGGAGTCAGTGAAATTTCTCATCAATTTACCTGCTATTGCCAAGATGGATCTGATGCTATTGCTTGCCATGGTCGAGGTTCTAATAGTATGTCTTCTTTACCCCTCTTCTTCTTAATTACTTTATGGGTTTTATATTTCTCGTACTCATTTGAACACAGCCTTCACAATATTAGATTAAATCTATATCATAAAAATTTTTTCAACCCAAAAGTTATACTTTTTATCTCTACGATATGAGATTTCAATTCTCATTTATCATGAGAAATATAAAACCCTTACTTTATCTACCATTTTTCTCATACTCATTTAAACACAGCCTTCAAATATTAGATTTTGATTATACAATTTTGCCATTAAGAAATCTATAGGACTAGGAACCTCTAATTAAACAAAGGGTTTTATAATGATTATGTTAATATAGGACTTTTTAGTGATTTTATACATTTTTTATCGTCATATTAAATAATAGATGAAACCCTTAACCAAATCAGAGGCCGGAATAACCCACACCCTCTATTGGGCTCATGATGTTGTCCATTGATTATGTTTTCATACATATTTTTATTTTTTATTTTTATCTCTAGACAAAATGTTTCGTCTAGGAATCAAACCAATGATGTTTCAATTATAATAATTTGCTTCTTGAACACAGCCTGCTTAACTGCTACACCAACCCTTGGGTTCCTAAGGGACTTTGATCAACTAACTAATTGCCGCTTCTTTTAAGATTTTAGTTCCTATTCCTATTTTTCTTGTTGCGGATTTGTAGTTCTTACACAGTAATCCTTTTCCCTACTTCTTCAGCAAGTCCCATAATGCATAGCTGGGTTTTGGTATTAGTTGTCGAAACTTTAAAAACATGAATCCTAGAAACTTGAATAAATTCTTAGGTATATGATGAGATAAACTTTTTATATTGTATTATTTTGTTAAATGTGTGTTACTTCTTCGTAAATAGGAGTTAATAGTAATAAGTAATGAAAAAAAATTAAAGATCATAATTAGAATGCAAATAATTAATAATAATCTATATTAGGTGTTTTCAAACCCAAATTTACTTAATAATCTTTCGGAGGTTTAAGTGACGATTACTTTTGTTGACTGAGCTTTGAGGAAAAGCGAGAGTCGTTGACTGCATATTTTTCCAAGTCTTGCTGTGTCCTTCTCTATTGGTCCCGTACAAGTATTGGGTTTTTTTTTTCTTCACAGCTTCACTTAGATTAGATCCAACGTCTACCTTTGAATGCGTCAATGATATAATTAAAAGGTCCCTTAGAATATTCTCTCCAGTTATTCATGATTTGATTTTCCCGTTCTTATTTCTTCTTCTTCTACCTATTTTTATTATGGTTGAATCAAAATTAAATCAACAGTTTTAAATTTAATATTATTTTATAACAATTAATTTGATTTTAATATAATAAAAATGGTTATAAGAGAGCATAAGTAATTATAAATTGTAAATATAATTTTTCCCCCTATAATTATGAACAAAGTTCTTTAGACAAAAATAATAGTACATATGATCCATCCTTTTTCCTTCTTTTTCTTTCTTTCATTTCACTAGTTTCTATACTTTCAACCATTATTCAATCATCTCACTATTAAAAAAACAATTTAATATGGACTTAGTTGATTGAAACTTTGCACCTTTGTGGGGGCAAAGCAATCAATTGGTTGAAGCTTTTCTCAGATAAGTGACAGTAATAAAATATTAAGATTTTGTCGTAGGTCAATATTTTTCACTGACTCAGCAAAGGAAAGAAGAAAAGAAAAGCAGGCAAATTATTATTATTATTATTATTATTTTTTTGTAAACAAAGCAGGCAAATTATTGATTTGGCAACAACTACATCTTAAGGGTAAATTGGTGATTTCAGTTGTCAACGGAGTTGTTGGATTGCATTTGTATGAAATTGCAGCAAGTCTTTATATTCCTTCTTTCTGGTCCACGACGGCTTTCGCTGTCAAAGTCTTCATTTTCAGCTTTCTTCTACTTTAGAAATTTTAAATTATTGATGTTGAAAAACATGCTTTGCTTTCTTCACTCTCAATTACAAAATTCACACTCTAATTAAAATCATCCACTTATTCTTTTTTGTGTCCCCTCACAAAAGATCAATCATTTTTATTATATTACTATTTACATAACTTTTAGTCATAAGTAATGCAAAATTTATATCCATAACTTTTAGTCACAAGTGTGTAAAATTTATATAGATGACTTTATCTACCTTTAATTAAGTGCAGCAAACAATATTCAAATGAAGCCATACTTACAGTTGCATGCAGTTACAATTCTAATTCTGTGCATCCCATTGTTGCTTATTAAATTTATTCTGTAGGTATGGAAGTAATGGGGCCAATCAGAGGATAAAAATAATTCTTGGCTATTAATTTGTATTTTAAAGTACAAAACACCTAACTTAGCAATTGATAACTAATTGATTTCATAATATATTACATTATGTGAAGTATCACTGTGATGTCACTATTACTGGGAATGACGTAGGGTATCTTAATTCGCAATAGGACTCAGTTATTTGTCTATACTTATTATATGACTACAAAAAATGGTGTCTGCACGTTTTGTATTGCAAGGTACTTCACCTACTTCCCATTGTGGAGGTTCAACTTTTGACAAGTTATTATCTACCCCCACCTATAAAACTACAAAAACACCCTTAACAGGTTCACAAAACTGCAAATTTCTTCTTAGTTCAGGAAAACAAAGATTGTGAGTTGGCCTACTTTTCCAATCTTTGTGAATGAGCCAATCTCTGGTTATCTGTTGCTTGAACTTTTATTTTGTCTTCCTCTATCTTTTCAAACACCAATCATAATAAACTCCATTATAACATAGTAGCATATTTTCTTGGATATATTTCCACTATACATACTCTAACATCCCTAGCCTCGAGCCGATTCAATTAACATACATATGATATTTAACAGAAACAACGGAAGATTTAAACTTACGAAAATACGAGCTAACTTTTTCTTTTTCATTATCCTTTTTCACATGACCTAATCACAGTGCACACTTTTCCTAGTTCAATTCTTATTCGACGAAGACGAAAATCGGACAGAGTAACCTCTGTAAATCAGACAAACGGAGATTTTCCAATCCCACTCTAAAGAGTTCCTGATAAACAGTTTATACAGAATGTATTTTCAGAAGTACCAGGCATCCAAAATAAAATTATATACCCATCCATGGGCGAATGCATAACTTAGCTCTGTGCCACTATGTTTAACAACATACGTATTTCAGCACATGCACATATCTGAATACACAAATGTACATGCATCGATTATGAACACTATACAACAATACATCTTTTCCAAAAATACATCTAAAATAAATAGTAGCCTCCAGCCACCCAGAACTCCACATCCTCATACTAGTACCTCTAGCCACGGTTTGTGTCCTTGTCCCATGAGGCTCTTCAATTAACTGTGTTCCTGAAATCATATCCCCAAACGGGGTTAGAGACGAATCTCTAGTAAACTCCAGGTTTATGGAAAACTCTCCATACCCTAGGCTCACTTCCTGCATGACAGTCAGATACATAATATACAAAACATCATATAAGCAATTATCACAACTGTACAAAGCATATATACATATCTTATCAAAGACATACGCAGTCATTCCCAAGGGATGACCCCAAGCGGAAATCAACATACGTAACAAATATTATTTACAAAAATCATCACAATATCACACAAAACATGTCATATAATCAATTATCATAACTAAACAAAATATATACACATATCTTATCAGAGATGTACGCAGTTATTCCCAAGGGAGAATCCCAAGCGGAATCAACGCACGTGTTCCCAAGCGAGGACCCCAAGCGGAACCAGAACATATCAGAGGCGTACGCAGTCATTCCCAAGGGAGGACCCCAAGCAGAATCAACGCACGTGTTCCCAAGGGAGGACCCTAAGCGGAACCAGAAAATATCAGAGGCGTAGGCAGTCATTCCCAAGGGAGGACCCTAAGCGGAAATCAACGCACATGTTCCCAAGGGAGGACCCCAAGCGGAATCAGAACATATCAGAGGCGTACACCGTCAATCTCAGGGGACCCCAAGAAGACATCAGTGTACCATACAAGTCAATTCCAGCCAAAGATCAATACAGAAATCATATCATAACAAGTCATATAACAAATGTGTACACAATCAATCCCAGGGGAGGACCCCAAGTGGGAATCAATGTATGTGTTCCCAGGGTGGACCCCAAGCGGAACTCAACAAAACATATCATATTAAAACATATCAAAGTAAACACCTCAAAACAAAACATATCATATTATCATATAGCTCTATATGAATGCATCTATATCATATATCTCATACATATCATACAACCTGACCACAGTCCGTACACTACGGCGGAACACAAAGCAGGAGCGAATCCCATAAACATAGAGCTTACCTCTTGAAGCTTTTTCAATCCGCTTACTTGTGGCACAAATTACTTATATATCTTCAAGAGATTCCAATCCTTTTCAGTCCCTAGGTACCTAGAGAAAGAATCCAAAATACAAATCAATAAAATGCTATCATGCTTAGATTTTCATAAGGCATACATTTTCTCGCTTAGTTCTGTTTTTTTACGTTTTTTCCAATCCTATGTCAATACACAAGTCTAGACCATTTTATAATCGTTAGCGTTCTTTAATTTAATCAAGTGTTCACTTGAGAATTTTCAACATAAATCATGCCATTTTTCTTCGTAAGGCCGTGGATACACATAAAAGAAACCAAGATTTCTTTCAACAATTTTTAAGTCATTTATCTTCTTTAACTCATTCATTATATACCTTGTACACATTTTATTAAAATAAAATGTAACTAAATCTATCCCTAAATCACCCTATAGGTCGAAATCTATAAGGGAATATCAAAGGGTTCTTTTTTTTTAAATTTATTTCCTCCACTTAATTTTTGCAACTTACACATACATGTATATATATGTATATATACATGACCACAATGTCTAATTAAATTTTAAACATTAGACTCCTCCAAAGTCCATTATGGCCGAAAATATGTGTACCACACCATAGTATTTTTCTCACTTTGGTTTTTTCCTTTTCTTTACACATAACTTCACTTACACCAACATACCATTTTCACAATCTATGACCTTAAATATTTTTTTTCACCATGAACCCTATTTAACCATCATGGTCGAACCATGAGGGACACAATACTAAGGGATTTTTTTTCCAATTCTACACATATACAAACGCTTATTTCCTATTCCTATCTCCAAAACATACACCATAAATCATCATTTCACATTTTAAACTAGCCTACCTTCCCCCCGCACATGCTCATAATTTTTCGTAACTAAAATCATCAAAATACTATCATGGAAGTAGGGTTTTATTACCTCCAATGGCTTGTACAAGGTCTAGGAAGCAACCTCCAAGCAAAGCCCCATCAAAAACTCTCTTTTTTACCTTGGATGAATAGTGAACCGAAATGGAGTGCTGAATATCTCCCTCCACAAACGAAATCAGCTCAAATGGAGGGGTGCAATGGCTTCCTTGGGTAATTTCCTATGAGATTGGTATAATGGGCGAAGGATTTGGTTGATGATTCATGGAGAAAGCAGAGAAAAACTAAAACTAAACTTAGCCCCTTCCATGGAGTGAGCCTCGGGCAGAAAGGGAGAAGAAGAAAAACAACAGTGGCGCACGTGAAAGGAGATAATTAAAGGGGTTGTAAAGTTAACTTACTTTAACTGGGTAACAACTTATCTATCTACACACCTCCATTTAATACCAAACTTTACCCAATGAACTAGAATATTTTTATAGTAATATCTCTAACTTTACTTTTGCATTCCGGGTAATTTTTCCTAAACTCATTTTTACTCCTTAACTGTCATTTTAACTCATTTTTCACCAAAGGTGACTTTATTTCTTTTTCTCTATAATTATTCTTCAATATTAAATCCGTAATTAAATGTGAGGGTTTATAGATACCTACCAACCACTTTGAAATTTCCTCTATAGGCTTTCCTCAGACTCAATCCAAATTCTCTTCTCTTTTCTTCTATGGTAACTTTTTTTTTTCAAGTCTCAAGCACCAAATGATCCTTCAGATCTTCTTCCATTACATTAAACCCCAACTATGCATTATTACCATTATCTTCTTCTTGGCTACCACTGCTTTATCTGTTAATCCAAAATTTGAGGCATGTACACCTCAAAGCTGTGGAAATGGCCCAGCCATTAAATATTGGTGGTCAACGGTCAAACAGGAGCAGATTGGTGTTATGTTTTTTGAGGAGGTTAAATTTTTGAATTAGTTTCAAATGAAGGTCAAATTGGTAATTAATTATTAAGTAAGGATTATAAGGGTCAAAAAACCTTTCTGGATTCCTTATGAACAGGAACCATATTGTGGCTATCCTTAGTTTGTTTGAGATCACCTGCAAGGACAAAAATCCAATTCTTACAACATCTAATTATGATTTTCTAGTAAAAGATATCTCTTACTCTAACTTTTCATTTACAGCAACCAACATTGCTGTCTATGAGGACAAGTGTCCTGCTCCTATCTATAATTTCAGCCTTGATCAAACTCCATTTACCTATAGTTCTGAAAATCCCAATCTCTCTTTCCTCTACAACTGTACCACAGAACCAATAGATTACCCCACTTTCGGTGTTGACTGTGCTAAAAATGCAACACATTATTCTTTTGCTGTTTTTCATAAGGAGGCACTGGAGCACAAAAACTACTCCATGAATGAGTGTCAGTTTATCGTTAATGCACCGTTGTACATGAATGCGGTTGTTAATTTCAGTAGCATACTGCGAATGAATTACACTGAAATTTTGAAGATGGCTTTCTTTTGAATTGGACTGCATTGTTAGAATTGAATATCCACACAGATGTAAGAGACAACCATACTTGTGTATCTACAAAAGCTTTTTCTATAAAACTTGCTTACTTGCACACTTTTGTTCTTTTGTTCATAACGATTACATCTTCTTATATGCTGTAACTTGCTAAAAGTAACTTAAAAACAATTAAAAGCCAGAAAATAGAAACGGAACAAAGCTGCTAAAAACGGATACTATTCAATCCTAAACATGAAACTTTTAAACCCATTAATTCAAAACGGATATTAATTAAAAAACGGAAATTTTGACGTTTATCTAATAACACTCCTCCATAAACTTAAATTCTTCTTTCTTTCTTCGAGTTACTTCTACTTTTCTTCAACTTTCTGATCGCGAGTTGCTTATGCTTTTCTTCAACTTTCTGATCGCGCCTGTTTTCTTCAATCTTGATCACTGACAAAAAAACATCTAACACCTTCCAACTTAATTAACTCAAAAAAAATATCTTCCCTGCAATTATTTTCTGAACATATTTAATTTTATCCGATGGCTTCTTCAATTTGATATTTTTAGTTTCATTAGCAAGACTTTCCTTGTTTCCATTCGCTGCATCTTCTTCACCTGCAAGTTTCTCGTCACCCAAATTCTTCTCAGTTTCATTAGCCACTTCATCAATTGCTTTCACAATTTTATTTCCTCGTCCAATCCCAATTTCTGCATCATTGGTATTGTCAACAAAATCTCTTTTTCTCTTCAAGACCACATCCTTTTCTTCAAATGCACCTTCCATTTTTTCTCCATTCTCGGCTCCTTCATTGCCGTCTTCCTCGCACCTCCTCAATGGCATCTCGGACCAGCGACCTATGCCGGTTGCCGACGTCGACCTCGTCACGCCGGGGTCGAAGTCTCTTCCAAAACATGAACTGGGTGATTTAGTCGGGATCTCCCCCATCCCGGTTATCAACACGGAATTCGGATTCGCAGTCTCCTCCATGCCGGTCTCCATCAAGCACCTCGGTTTCTCATTCTCCTTTCCGATTTTCGACTCTGTCTCCAGACACTCAGGTTCCGCGAAGTCTTCTACCTCGACAATGGACTCGTCGTTCCCGTCCTTCTCCGCTTCGATCTCGGCTCCTTCGTTCTCCTCATCTTCTATCTCGGCTACCTTGGCCGCAGTCATCTCCATCGTCTTCTTCTCCGAGCCGTCTCTTACGCGCTCCGATACGTCAATCTCCTCCGCGGATGCGTTGCCGTTGGCAACCTCGGATTCCGCCATCTCGGTCTCTTCTTCATCTGCATCATTCTCCTCATCTTCATCATCACCATTGAAGATTTCATCTTCTTCATTAATCAGATCAAAACGTCCAGGAAAGTATTTTGTTATGAAAGCCATTAGAAAATCCTTCCACATATTATTAAAGTCGCGGCAGTTTCATGTACGGAACCATTTGATTGCGCTTCCTCTGAGTCTTCTCATGGCTACCTGCCATTTGTCCTCCGTCCATTTTTTTCCTTTCTGAAAAATTTCCTTCAAACAGAGAAGCGCCAATCTAATGTTTCATCTTTATCTCCATGGAAGAGTGACACCTCCAACTCGCTCTTTTTCTCCATAGCTCTGATACCATTTTGTTAGAATTGAATATCCACACAGATGCAAGAGACAACCATACTTGTGTATCTACAAAAGTTTTTTCTATAAAACTTGCTTACTTGCACACTTTTGTTCATAACGATTACATCTTCTTATATGTTGTAACTCGCTAAAAGTAACTTAAGAACTATTAAAAGCCATAAAACAGAAACGGAACAAACTGCTAAAAACGGACACACATTCAATCCTAAACTTCTAAACCCATTAATTCAAAATGGATATTAATTAAAAAACGGAAATTTTAACGTTTATCTAATAACATGCACCTGATTGCCAGTACTGTGAGACTTGTGGTGGACGCTGTGGCTTTGATGGTTCTCAGTTCCTCTGCTTCTGCAAGGATAAGTCCTACCTAAAAAATTAATATACTGATCGTACTTTATATAGTTTCTTAATCAAGCATTCTTCTCTTTGTGTGCAGTTTCTTTTCCATTTATTCATTTTTTTTTCTCTTTTGGGTACAATGCAGTTTCTTTGCTAATATGCCATTTCAGAATATGCTAACCAATTAACTATAACAGAACTTTGGTTTTCCTTTTGACTTCTCAGACAAATCTTAAAGTATATCTGCAGATAACATGACTATGGTTTCACTATTTCAAAATGTGTGTCATTAACATAATGTGCGGCCACACTTATAGCCATGAGAACTCTCTGTTTTTATAGACACAATAACAAAATCAATTGTGTAGTTGTTTGATGTCATCATCAACTGTGTGCTGAAAAGATTCAGCTACCTATAACTTTTTGTCCTTCTTTCAATGTGATTACGTCTTTGTCAGTTGTCAGGCACTAATTGCTTACCATCTAAATATGCAGAAAATTGGCTGAAAATGAGTATTCTTTATGTTTAGAATTTAAAGGAAACAATCTAAATGCTCTCCAGTCAGAAACTAGTGATATCCTTACTTTGAAATGGAAAACGAATATTGATTGGTTAATTTTTGAATTGTCTGATGTTAGTGTAGTATACAGTTATTTTTATCTTCCATTTTGCCTTTCTACAGGTTCTTTTATTAGACCATAGACATTAGTGCTTTCTTTCTTCATGAAGCATTTGGTGAATGTACATAAATATACATGTTTACGTTTGTTAGATTCAAGTAGAATATCCTCCTTGAATTGGCACAATGCTCTAACTCATCTTTCCTTTTGCTGCTAATTGTTGCAGAAAAATTGAATTTGAAGAGGATAATCATTATAGGTAATTGATGCCATTTTCCTTGATATTTAATTTTTCATTATTTTGCAAGTATTTGTTTCAAGTTTAATGTTTTTGTTTTTGTCGGAGAAATTTTTTTCCTTTCACTCTAATATAAAAGTAAATGGATCCCATAGTAAAAAGAAAGGAGAGAAAAAATTAATAGGAATTAAGCATAAAGATTAGTGGATACCACATTAAGTGCGTTTGTTTTATTTTAACCATTTTTTTCTATTCACTCCAACTTTTTCAGTAATTAGGCATAGGGAGGAGGCTATGAGTAGTTTCCGTCATTTAAGGAGCATGTTATATTTATAACTTTTTTGTTTATAAACTCTTACGACTTCAACTATGTATTTCGGGGAATACAAATACTTGAATGTGTACTCTCTGAAGTACATAGTTAAGATTTTAAAAGTTTGTAAATAAAAAAGTTGTAAATGTAACCCTTCCTATTAGAAAATGGTCGGACATAATAACTTCTATAGGAAATATCCCAGAACTACAACTCTTAATTATTTAGGTTTTTGTTTCTCCTGCACATATTAATTTATGAAAATAAAATTATATCAAATGTTTCTTAACCACTAATTTATTGACTCTGTCTGCTAACAGGTATTTTTGGTGGAGTGGTAGTAGGATTGCTGATATGTATCACTACTTTTTGTTTTAGATGCAACTCCTCATCTTGGCATGGGAAATTTTGGTTGACCACAAAAGGTAACAAAGATATTGAAGCATTCTTAAAAAATCATGGAGGCTTAACTCTAAAAAGATACAAATTCTCAGATGTCAAGAAAATGACCAACTCCTTCAAAAATAAAATTGGACAAGGTGGATTTGGTGCTGTATACAAAGGACAACTATTTAGTGGTTGCGCTGTGGCTGTAAAGATATTAAGGTCATCCAAAGGAAACAATGAAGACTTCATCAATGAGGTTGCCAGCATCAGTAGAACTTCTCATGTCAATGTTGTCACCCTCCTTGGATTTTGTTTGGAAGGCCGCAAGAAAGCTCTCATTTATGAGTTTATGTCCAATAGTTCCCTTGAAAAGTTTATTCACAGAAAGGGACATGAAACCATTGCATCTTTGAGCTGGGAGAATTTGTATCAAATTGCCATAGGGATTGCTCGAGGGCTGGAGTACTTGCATAGGGGATGCAATACTAGAATTTTGCATTTTGACATAAAACCACATAATATCCTTTTGGATGAAGATTTCTGCCCCAAGATATCAGATTTTGGGCTAGCAAAGCTCTGTCCCAGGAAAGAGAGCATAATTTCCATGTCAGATGCTAGAGGGACAATTGGGTATTTAGCTCCAGAAATGTGGAATAGACATTTTGGAGGAGTTTCTCATAAGTCTGATGTTTATAGCTATGGAATGCTGCTGCTAGAAATGGTGGGAGCGAGGAAGAACATTAATGCTGAAGCCAGTCACAGTAGTGAGATATACTTCCCACACTGGGTATACAACAGACTTGAGCAGGGCAGAGGTTTAAGACCAGATGAGGAGATGACAACAGAAGATAATGAGATAACGAAGGGATTGACCGTAGTGGGTTTATGGTGCACTCAAACGTTTCCAAATGATAGACCTACAATGAGTAGAGTGATAGATATGTTGGAAGGCAACATGAATTCCCTCGAAATTCCACCAAAACCTATGCTTTCCTCTCTTATTAGATCAGTATCTGAATCGTCCACTTCTTGAAATATCATTGCATTTTGGGTGAATAGTTTAAGTTATACTGTAAAATGGATCACTCAACATACTTGTGTTGTACTTTTCTATCATCCCGAAAAGCAAGTGTATCTCATGTGTGTTAAACTGTTAATGTATTGAATGCAAATGCCAGAGCAATTGATGGAGTAAACAATATGTTATGTAGAATGTTGAGTGCTTAATAAAAGACTGAATCAGATGAATCTATTGCAGAAGGCCTGCGAATAGTTGATGACTCAAATAAAGGAAGGTTCAGGACTGATTGATAGGATTTATAGTGAGAATTATCTTCCCATTGACATTCTCGCCCTTGGTAGTTGCAGAAGGCCTGAGAATAGTTGATGACTCAGATGAAGCAAGGTTCAGCACTGATTGATAGGATTTATAGTGAGAATTATCTCTCTATTGACGATCTCCCTCTTCATCTTGAACTACTTCTCTTTCCCCATCTGTTCATGAGTTCTTTCCTTTCATAGTAGATTGAATCTTATTTGTCTTATTCCAATTATAACTTCAATCAGTAGCTTTGTCCAGTGTTGATTTTCTAATCATTGCATTGATCCATTGAAATCTCATTGCCATTCTTAGTTACCATTACACTTTGATTAATGTCCAATAAAGTAATAATTTTGTGAAAATACTTTTTTTTACGTGGGAGTTCATAATCAAGTGGTTGCAATATCCTTGAAAATAAATTTTTTTCTTCTGATTATGCCTAAAGGCATAACACCAGATACTACTTAAACGTTTGGTTTCATGATCTACGTTTTAACAGAATTAAAGAGCCATGTTTTATTCAAGTTTATATTGAAGGTACTATCTGTTTGGTAATCTATTCCTAGATCTAACATATTTACTTCAAAATGCAGGTTTAATGTTTCTAAAATGCTTTTCCACTGACCAATAAATATTAAAGAGAAAAGAAAAAAAATAACTACTTAGGAAGTATTGATTGTTGAGATTAGAGTTTTGGGTGTAGCTCATAATTCACAATATGATATTAACATAAAAAGTTAATAAAAGAAGAAAGAAATAGAAAAAGTCATCTTATCTGAACTTGCAACTAGTAAATTTTTTTAAAGTCTCTTAACAATAATATACTGTGGCCAAGTCTCCCCATCCACGACAATTACATCAATCAAAATTGTCTATGGCTTTGGCAAGTTTGCTATAGGGGAAGATTCGCCACTTCAACTTACCATCCTTTGGAATTGTTTCAAAAAAAGAGCTAGAGAAGCAGTGTTGCAAGAGATCACACTCCAACCTCATAAGGCTAAATGTAACACCCGTTCTAGAACCGGTTTGTTATCATCGCATTATGATATTAAGCGCATTTACAATCACATGGATTCAATTAAAAATCCGGTTCAAATTTTCTTTTTAAAACATGCCGAATTTAAAATGCCCAATTGCGTAACCATAACCATACAACGTTGCGGAATAAAGTAAATTAAGCTTAACATCATACTCTTATTTCATTAGACCAAGGGTGGTTAAATGTCTTCACCTATACGTTAGCTACGCGTGGTTTCGAACCGCGCCTCATTTGGAGCTCTGTAGCTCAAGTTATGACAATTGAGAACAACACATGTTTATGTGGACACAGGCCGCGCGTGCTTAAGCGCGCTATCGAGCGCTAAAGCGCTCACTGGCAGAGAGAAACTCATTTTTTGGCAGCTAAGGGCACTTAAGCGCGCATCAGGGCGCTAAAGCGCGCTATCCGGGCACTTAAGCCCCCATTTTGGGCGCTGAAGCCCGCGGAGGCAGAGAGTATTGGCTCTCACTGGGGCAGCAGGGCGCTTAAGCGCGCTGCCAGGAAAATTTCAGCACTCTCTCTTTTCTTTCTCAATTCAGGGGAAGTGAACCCAACCCCTTTTCTCAACACCTAATCAACATAACACAACTTTAATACATGAAGCTCATCTATATTAGGACACATATTCATCAAACTGTTTCCATGTCTTTCCATCACATAATTACCTAGATCATATTACACCACCGTACATCATTTTCACAAGTCTTAATTACGAATTATGAGACTTAGCTACAAAACACTATGATCATTCTCTTGGCTCCCATCAACAAAAGAGATAACCAAAGACATGAGCATAGGCTAAGTCCATTCAAACGAAACAGGATATACATCTATCAATGAACAATCCTATACATGTGAACTACAAATAACATGTATCCTCCCAAAAAGACAGAATCTTCATGTATCACTACTAAACCAAATATGGCCACTTGCCACTGGTGGCTCCTGCAGCATCTTTACCTGAAAGGGGGTCCCAACAACACGGTGTGAGATATACGAATATATCCAGTAAACCAGGGGTCCTTGGAGCATCTCTTCACCCCACAGTTCAATAACAATGTAATAGCAATAACAATAATAATGCAGTAAATACATATCCATGCAGTGTGTAAACAACATTTCTAGGAGGAATCCCTCGAGCTCTTGCTGTCCTAAGGATACTCAGATGCAAATAGTTCTACTGGCCGGCTAAGCTACCAAGTATGATTTACGCATCGTCATGCAACATACCAACATAAGGAAACGCCATCCTATGCCACACCAAAGCATACACATACGTATAACAAAGCATTAAACTATTTCATTGCGTTTATATACATCAACACAACCATTACCCGTTCAGGGCTTGGTAGAACAGTAAAGGGAATTACAACCAAGGTCTGAAGGCTTACCTCAAGCTTCAGTTTAACCTTGTTCTTCACCAATAAATTCTACAATTGGTTAACTTCGAATTCAAGCTACAATTTGCAAAACCCACCTACATAAAGGTGTCACAAAATCAATCAACACAGTTCAATGAATAACCATGTATTCATCAACAATACAACAACTCCACACCATAATTTGGCATGGACTTACATCTCCAATAGGGATAATCTAGCTCCATAGCTTGCTCCAATGGTTGGTCCCTCAAGGGTGATCCAATTGCCTCAATCCTAACCACCGCATGGATACAATCAATAATCAACCAAACCAAACCATTGATCACAAAAACAAGCCAACCCATAATCAAGTGCATAATCTTGTAATTTTCAAAACAAAATTATGTGACTATCTAAACTCATTTTCACCGATTAAATGTCATTCCTAGTATTTTTCACAACATGCACTAAGCCTCATTCCTTCTTGAACATAGCCCATATACTCACATTATCATAAAACCCTAAACACAATTCATCATCTCCCCCAATCATACATTTTCCACGAAAATAGAGTTCGTGGAGTAGAATTTTACCACCAATGTCTGCACAACCAAGGAGTGTGGATCCCCTAAGCTCTCCTTGAAGGAAATGTCATCAAACACCTCCAAAAGCCATGTGGGTCGAATTTTGGGAGGAAGAAATCTCTCTCTACAAAGCCTCCCACTCAAAACCAAGCTTGGATTATGCAATAGGAGAAGATTTGGAGTGGTTTAGGCTTTTGAATCAACGAAAATGATTAAGGATTGGAGGATCTAGGGTTTCCTTATCTTTTTTCCTCTTCTCCTTCTCTTCCTTTTTCCTTTCTTCTCATCTGCGCACGACGGGTTGGGAGGGATTTTTTGGTTTCTTTTTGGGTTGCTACTCACTTAACATAAGTTAAGTGGGATCAAGTGGGTATTGGTTCATCTATCTATTCAACTCCATTAACTACCAAACTTTACCCAAAAGTCTGGAATATTTTTCCAGGAATATTTTCACTTTCATTTTTATATTTTAGGTACTTTTTCCTACACCCATTTATACCTCTTAATTTTCACTCAGTACACTTTTTACTTCAAAGGTGACCCCAATTCACTTAATTAGGCCTTATACTTAATCTTACTCACTAATACATGTTTAATTATCTAATCACATGTAATTTGCTAATTAATTATGTTGGGCTATTATAGTCACCACCCCACCTTTTAGCGATTTTTTCCGCAAAATCAAGAACATACCTGTCCTTAAACTCAGGATATTGCCGGAGAAGTTCCTCTTCTCGCTCCCAAGTGGACTCTTCAGGTGTCCTTCCTTCCCATTGAACCTTCACCATAGGAATGGATTTATTCCTCAGGCTCTTCTCACCTCGCTCCAGTATTTTCAGTGGCCCAACAGGAGTTTCAAAATTTACCCTAATCTCAATGTCATCAGGTTGAACCACATGAGAAGGATCAGCTACATACTTTTTTAGCTGAGAAACATGGAATACATCATGCACATTGGATAATTGATGAGGTAAGGAAAACTGGTAGGCAACCGGTCCTACCCTACGTAGAATCTGGTAGGGTCCAATAAATCTCAGACTCAGCTTCCTCACTCCAAGGGCTCGTCCAACATCCGTAACTGGTGACAACTTCAAGAATACATGATCTCCCTCCTCAAACTCTAGAGGCCGATGCTTGAGATCATAATAACTCTTTTGACGATCTTGAGCCTTTTTCAGACGATCCCTAATCATTTTAATCTGCTCAGTAGTCTCCTGAATAAAATCCAATCCAAACCGCTCCGTGTCTCCAGCCTCTGCCCAGCAAGTAGGTGTCCTACACCTGCGAACATACAAGGCCTCGTAGGGAGCCATACCCAGACTAGCATGAAAACTATTATTATATGAGAACTCAACCATTGGGAGATATGCCATGCAGTACCCTGCTCCAGAGTGCAAGCCCTCAGCATATCCTCCAACGTCTGAATGGTCCTCTCAGTCTGACCATCCATCTGTGGATGATAGGCAGTGCTCAGTCTCAACTGAGTGCCAAGAGCCTCCTGCAATGCTCCCCAGAAGCGGGAAGTGAACTTCGGGTCCCGATCACTAACAATGCTCTCAGGCACCCCATGAAGCCTCACAATCTCCTTTACATAGAGCCTAGACAATCTCTCAGCAGAGAAATATACCCGAACTGGTAAAAATTGTGCGGACTTTGTCAATCTATCCACAATTACCCATATAGAATCATAACTAGCATGTGTTCGCGGCAAACCCACTACAAAATCCATGGAGATACTCTCCCATTTCCATTTAGGAACATCCAGTGGTTGCAACATACCAGAAGGCTTTTGATGCTCAATCTTGACCTTCTGACATACGAGACACTTGGAGATAAATTCAGCAATGTCTTTCTTCATACCAGGCCACCAGAAATTAATCTTTAGGTCCTGATACATCTTTGTAGCTCCCAGATGGACAGTGAATTGACCCCTATGGGCCTCTGTCATTACTTCCTCCGTCAACTGTCTAGGTACAACAATACGACCCTGATATAATAGTATACCCTCATCATTGCAGGATACACCACTCTGACCTTTCAGTCGTTTAGAACTTTGATTTTGCAGTTGAGCTTCTTTAATTTTGGTCATCATTTCATTCTCGATTCTTGTAATTTCGATGTCACAAATTCTGCCTGGAAAGACTTCAGACAATTTCATATCTCTGAACCTTTCAATCACATCAAAATCTCTCATCATCATGTTTGCCATGCTCACTGGCTTTCGGCTCAATGCATCCGCTACGACATTAGCCTTGCCGGGATGATATTTCAGTTCGAAATCGTAATCCTTTAAGAACTCAGTCCACCGTCGTTGTCTCATATTCAACTCTTTTTGATCGAATAAGTACTTTAAGCTCTTGTGGTCGCAAAATATGACAAATTTCATTCCATACAAGAAGTGCCTCCATTGTTTCAATCCAAAAACGATTGCAGCAAGCTCTAAGTCATGGGTCGGATAGTTTTCTTCATGCGGTTTCAGTTGCCTCGAAGCATACGCTACCATTCAGTTGCCTCGAAGCATACACTACCATACAGTCAATAATCAACCAAACCAAACCATTGATTACAAAAACAAGCCAACCCATAATCAAGTGCATAATCTTGTAATTTTCAAAACAAAATCATGTGACTATCTAAACTCATTTTCACCGATTAAATGTCATTCCTAGCATTTTTCACAACATGTACTAAGCCCCATTCCTTCTAGAACATAGCCCATCTACTCACCTTATCATAAAACCCTAAACACTATTCATCATCTCCCCCAATCATACATTTTCCACGAAAATAGAGTTCAAGGAGTAGAATCTTACCACCAATGGTTGCACAACCAAGGAGTGTAGATCCCCTAAGCTCTCCTTGAAGGAAATGTCATCAAACACCTCCAAAAGCCATGTAGGCCGAATTTTGGGAGGAAGAAATCTCTCTCTACAAAGCCTCCCACTCAAAACCAAGCTTGGATTATGCAAGAGGAGAAGATTTGGAGTGGTTTAGGCTTTTGAATCAACAACAATGGTTAAGGACTGGAGGATGGGTTTCCCTCTTCTTACTCTCTTCCTTTCTCCTTTCTTCTCTTATGCGCACGACGTGTTGGGAGGGATTTTTTGGGTTCTTTTTAAGAGAAGTTTGAGTGAGAGACCTCTTTAGAGAAGTTTGAGTGAACCACCATTGTTGGTGAAACTTGAGAGTACCACCTTTGTCGGTGAGGTTTTAGAGTACCTCTAATGAGTCTAGACAGGTTTTAGAGTACCATTGTAGGTGAAACTTAAGAGTACCACCTTTCTTAAATTGCAACCGATACAAAGCATACTAAAATACCTCGTAGTGAACTATGGCTTAAAACCAATACACAAATACAAAAATTCATTACAGATAAACAAAGTAAGGCTAAACATGCCTTTTAAAAAGATAACAGCTGACAACATGCGTGGATACTACACATGCCTCAAAAAGTATATACATATACACACAGATCAAAATACAAAATCCAGCTCCAACTCTAGCTACTCTGCACAAGCTTTTTTCCCTGAGATGATTGATTAACAACTGTTAGAATACCTGAAATATATCCCCACAATACGGGGTAAGAAATAAATCTCGTAAACTCAGGGTTTATGGAGAAGTCTCGACCCATGAGTTCACCTTCCTGCATGAAAGGTCAGATACATAGTATAACATACATCATATAATCACAGAATAATATCAGACTACCCTTCTGCACAGATAACTCCAAGAATTAAATCTCAAAAGCAACCAGAGCCAACCACATGTGCACTCATGGCCTATCTGTAAATGTTCATTGTACAAGAACCCACATACCACAGCTCATATAACATCAAATCATGTTATAATCTATATGAATGCTACTACACTATATATCTGACTATCACAGAACAATAATACAAATATACCTCCAAGATAATGAAATCCTGGTAGAACAAACAAAGAGGAAGAATCTTCCTAAACCAAGAGCTTACCTCTAGTAGCTCATAGCAAGCTTACTTGTACAACAAGTAATCAAGTCAAATCCTCCAAACACTAATTAGAAATCACTATATCTCCTTACTCACACTTGTACCAGATATACATCAGATTTGACATACACACAATAACTTGTAACACAAGATTTATAACTTGTGCAATCCACATTACACTCTTTACAAATTCACTCTTAACAATTCATGCTCATGCAACAAGTAACCTATCTTTAAACTTGATATTTAGTTAAACCTATATCCACACATTAACACTTAGAGACTTGATCATTCAAACTTAATTACACACTCTTTATTTAAGCTTTTATGGTTTAATTACCAATTAACTTCAATTCCAACCAATTTAATCCAACATGGCCGAATCTTACACAACATATCCACACACATTCACAAACATTTTCATGCCTCTCATTCATCATTCTTTACACCACTTTAACACTTAATCATGCATCAAAACATATACTTGAACTTAAGCTTCCAAATCCTTTAATTGTCAAATTACTTTCACAAGTTCAAACACTTAAACCAACCATTCACATACACTTTGTTATCCACCAAATACATATAAAATCATTCAAAATAAATTAAACATCATGGATACTCATTTAACTTGAAATGGCCGAAACACACATATTTAAATTTTATGACTTTTATGCATTCAAACTTTAATCCAATGACACCACACCATCATATACATATTGAATTCATGTTATAAACATTCAATTGATCATTTTGCGCATAAAACCAGAAATAGTGTCGCAATGTATAATAGCCCAAAAATATTAATTAGCAAAATACATGTGATTAGATAATTAAGCATGTATTAGTGAGTAAAAATAAGTAAATTCCCTTATAAAATTAATTGGGGTCACTTTTGAGGTAAAAAGTGTACTCTGTGAAAATTAAGGGGTATAAATGGGTGTAGACAAAAGTACCCAAAATATAAAAATGGAAGTAGAAATATTCCTAGAAAAATATTCCAGACTGTTGGGTAAAGTTTGGTAATTAATGGAATTGAATAGATAGATGAACCGATACCCACTTAACCTGTGTTAAGTGGCATGCCACTTAAAGGAACCCCATTTCCCCAACCCCAACCCGTGCGCAGCAAAGAAAGGAGAAAAGAAGAAGAAAAGAGAAGAAGAAGAGGGAAGGAAGAAGAAAAGAAAGGGGAAACCCTAGAGGGAGAAATCCTCAACCGTTTTGAGTGATTCAAAAGTCTAAACCACTCCAAATCTTCCCCTCTTTCACAATCCTAGCTTGGGTCTTGGTGGGGAGCTGTGTGGTTTGATTTCTCCTCCCAAAGATTCGACCCATTGGAGAAGTTGTGGGATTTGAGAGCTTCTACCTCCATGGAAGCTTGAGGAGTAACCAATCCTTGGTTGTGCAACCATTGGTGGTAAGATTCTACTCCTTGAACTCTATTTTCATGAGAAATGCATGATTTGGGGAAGATGATGAATAGTGTCTAGGGTTTATGAAGAGTTGAGTAAATGGGCTATGTTTAAGGAAGATTGAGGCATAGAGTATGTTGAGAAAAATGTTAGGAATGACATTTAATCGGTGAAAATGAGTTTAAATAGTCGTATGATTTTGTTGGGAAATTTACAAGATTATGCATTTGACTATTGTTTGGCTTGTTTTTGTAATCAATGGTTTGGTTTAGTTGATTGTTGATATTGTCCATGTGATGCTTAGGATTGAGGCATTTGGACCAACCGTGAGTAACCAATCATTGGAGCAAGCTATGGAGCTCGGTTAGCTCCTTGAGATTAATATTTGTGTTGTGAAGATTAGTGAAGAACAAAGGTTAAGTTGGAAGCATTGAGGTAAGCCTTCGGACCTTGGGTGTAATTCCCTTTATTGTTCCACCAAGCCCTGAACGGGTAATGGTTGTGTTGTTGTATATAAATGCAATGAAATAGTGTAATGCTTTGTTATACGTATTTGCATGCTTTGGTGTGACATAGGATGGTGTTTCCCTATGTTGGTATGTTGCATGACGATGCGTAAATCATACTTGGTAGTTTAGCTGGCTAGTAGGACTATTTGCATCTGAGTATCCTTAGGACAACTCGAGAGCTCGAGGGATTTCTCCTGGAGATGTTGTGTACACTTGTATGGATATGTATTTGCTGCATTATTATTGTCATTGCTATTACACTGTTATTGAACTATAGGGTGGAGAGATACTCCAAGGGCCCCTGTTTTACTGGATATATTCGTATATCTCACCCCGTGTTGTTGGGGACCCCCTTTCAGGCAAGGGTGCTGCGGGAGCCTCTGATGGCAAGTGGCCATATTTGAAGTAAAGGGATACATGAAGATTTAGCATCAATTGAATTAACATGCCATTTTGTAGTTCCTTTGTATAGGATTGTTAAATAAAAGTCATTTGTTATATGTATGTTATGTTTAACTGGTTGGACTTAGCCTATGCTTATCCCCTTTGGTATCTTTTTGTTGATGAGAGCCAATGAGTTGATCATAGTGTTTTGTAGCTAAGTCCCATGATTTGTAATTGAAACTTGTAATTATTGGATATATGTATATATGATAACATGATATGCATGTTTATCTTAGTGTATGAGTATCTAGAGAGGCTAGAATTTATGTATTGAAAGGATTATATGGTGTAAATTAGGTGAAAGAAAACCTTTGATTGAAAATTCAAGTAAGAGCTAAGATACCCTGTCTTGTTGTCCAATTCTCATACCCTATACGATAGATTTGGACCCTTGTGTCTTGATGGAAGTGGTAGATAAGTTTCTTAGCTTTCCATAGAGATCAAGATTGTGTAATTTGGGTAAGTATAACTAAAGTTATGGTTAAAACACCACAGGTAGGTCAAATTGCCCTGTTTTGGTACCCAGCCCCTGTTGTCTGGCGCTAGGCGCTACGAGCACCAACTTCCAAAATAAGGCAGTGGCTTTGGCGCTGAGGGCGCCACTGTGGCGCTAGGAGCGCCGTCCTCCCTGTGTCCTGCGCATCTGTGGCGCTGATAGCGTGGGACTGGCCCTATCAACACGGAGGGTCCTAATGGTTCAGCACCTGTTTTCTTAGAAATCTCATAACTTGGGCTACGGTGCTCCGATTTGAGCGCGGTTTGAACCCACGCGTAACTAATGAAAAATCCTATAATATAATGGGCAAATGGAGACCATAATAAATGAAATGAAAGTATGGTATTAAGCTTTAAATATTTTATTCCGCAATGTATTATGGTTATGGTCACGCAATTGGGTAATTTTAATTCGGCTTGTTTTAAAAGAAAAATTTAACCGGATTTTAATTGCACCAATGTGATTGTAACTGCGCTTAATATCATAAGTCAATGTTAACAAACCGGTTCTAGAACGGGGTGTTACACAATGCAGATATATTGCTCTATGTTTTGTGCTTTATAAGGGGATTAGCAAAGTCATTGTCAACAAACTAAAGTTGTATCTCCAAAATTTAGTTTCTCGCCAACTACCCAAGATAACTTTATTATTGTTCATGAGATGATCCATTCTATGAATAAAATGAGAGGGAAGAGAAGCTTTATGACTTTGAAGATTGATCTTGAGAAAGCGTAAGACCTCTTATCTTGGCAATTTATTTGTGAAGTTCTTGAAGAAATTCAGCTCCCTCCTGACTGACACGAGCTGTCGAACTCGCGCAAATTAAAAATTATTTTTATTTAGGGTTCAGAAAATTTGCAGTAAAGTGGAAACCCTAAGTCGTCTCTCAAGGAAATTGTTTTGGTATAAATCGCTAATGAAAACAGAAAATAAGAAGGGGGTTTTGGATTTCGGTTTAATAATTAAAAGACAGAATATAAAAATTAGGATTGAAAATTCGTAATTAAAAATAACCAACCTAAGGTTAGGGTTCCTAGGACGTCTTTCCTCGAATAAAAAGATATCAGAATCGTGATTGATTGTCAATTGAATCAGAATCCTTATTTTCAATTGAGAACCCTCTCTAAGCGATCGCTTAGCGTTTGATCAAATACGGTGCTTCTACTCATACAACCGCAGAGTATCAGCCCGTTTGATTTAAGGTCATAAGGTCAATCAATCTAATCAGCAAATCTGATGATTAATCCCTTTCCATAATCGCAATCGCGAACCTCAGATTAAATATCCACAATCGCACGATATCAATATGAATTCGGAAGGGAAATGAAACTGATTTAAAACAAAGCGCAGATCCTCAAGACTAATCCATGGAATCCGCTACCCTTAGGTTGATTAAAGGGTTCTTAGCATCGCATGGCTAAGGTAAACATACTTAAAAATTGAAAACAATAAGAACAGAAGATTAAGAAGAAGATTGAGTTGAAATTTCAGAGAAAATGTGTCTGTCGTCAAACTCCCAAAGATCTGACTGCCGAAGGGTTTCTTAAAGTTTCATAAAGTTTCCCTTAAATAGCCGTCATTCAGAATGGTTAGGGTTTCACTGCTTCGGCCCACACATAAAATAAAAGCTGATAAAATAAAATAAAACATTAAAACATGGCCTTGGGCCCTAAACACATTGGGTCCTAATCTGAATTACAAGTTCAAACGTCAAAATAAAATTCCAGCAAAAACAAGTCATCTTGGGCTCAGGTTTCGACCATCTTCCTGTCCGAACTGGGCTTCAGTAGCTGAAATAGCGATTGTAGCCCTATCTATTAGCTGCGGAATACAACAAGAACAGAGTCAATCTGACATCTGTAGAGTGAGATATGGTCAAAATAAGAAAGTAGTGTAAATTTGGAAAATTATGACAAAAATCAATTAAACCCAATTAAAATCTAGAATTCTGATTTGACCCAAAGGACCTTTATTTAATTCAAATAAAACCTAAAAATACCAACCAAGAGTAATAAATAAGTGTAACAAAATATGTGTTATCATTGATCTAATTTCCATTATTGTGAACTGGATATCCTCTTTGGAAATTGAGTTGTTGTGGAATGGAGCAAAAGTTGGCAATATTCAGCCTTCTAGTGGGTTGAGATAAGGCAACTCTCTATCTCCTTACTTATTTGTCTAGTGTATAGAGAAACTTTCTCATCTGATTGCTGATGCGGTGGAGAATAAGAGTTGGAAACTAATGACTGTAGGTACGGGTGGACCAAAAAACTCTCATTTACTCTTTGCAGACGATCTAATGCTGTTTGCCAAAGCCTTTAAAGTTCAGATATGCAATATTATGGAGATTTTGAACATCTTTGGTGATATTTATGGTAGAAAGGTAAATAATAATAAGTGTAATATATGTTTTTTTTTCCAGAAATGTTGATGACTTTTTATCCAGAAAAATAGTTGATATTTGTAGATTTGCTCGTACTAAAAATCTTGGGAGATATTTGGGTTCGATGTTGAAGCATGAAAGAGCTAACAAATGCCTCTATAATGAGGTTATTGACAGAGTTCATAAAAGATTGAATGGATGGACTAGGCAAAACTTATCTATGACTAGTAGAGTTGTGTGGGCTAAATCTGTTATCTTTGTTATCCCTATGTTTCACATGCAAGACAACCTCATCCCTCTTGGTATTTGTGATGAGATTGTGAAAATCCAAAGGAGGTTCATTTGGGGCGACACTCAAGAGAAGAGATCTTCCTATTTGGTATCTGAAGAATCAAAGTGACGATGCGGTTGCCACATATACAAAGTTAATACACTTTATGATTCCACGTCAACATAATTTTGATGATAACAAACAAACTCAAAGAGGAATGCTAAAGGACAAAGCAACATCCAAAAGAAATTCAAGCATCAAGTCAAGTCCAAATATCTCAATGGTATATTCATTTAAGACTTAGGAAAAATATGTAAAGGTGTATAAATTCTAGCATTGCATGAGCTCAAGTCATACATTTAGTTTCCTAATCATAAAGTGCTTAAAGAACCTTGATCTAACAAGTCAAACATGCATTAAAAGGTCCTTGATATAACTTAAGCACGAAGCAGCCTTTGTACAGTGCAATCACACTTATTCATGATCCTAATTTGCTCATCTATTTTTAAAAGAATGCTTTTTTAGAGAAATGACAAAGTAAGTGGTTTGATATGCACAAAATTGGTTTGGAAAGGAACCTACATGATATAAACACTTCTAGACATATTCCATAACCAATTATATGCTTTCTATGTTGTAAAAACCATTTATGAATGAAAAGAAACTCAAAATTCGTGCAAAAAGTGAGCTGCCATGAAATATTCGGATATTGCACTGAGAATATCTGGATATCAATATCTGGATATGAATATCCGGATATGTTCCCGACAAATATCCGGATATGTACGGATCACAACGGCTAGTTTTTAAATGAGGTGTCAATATAAATACCCACATCAACAATGATGAACAATACACGACCATAGATCAATTATTGAACCTTTATTACTCTTTCTAGCCTATTATTGCCCCTATTTTACTGTGATATATTCGTATATCTCACCCGTGTTGTGGGACCCCCTTTCAAGCAAGGATGCTGCAGGAGCCTCTGATGGCAAGTGGCCATATTTGAAGTAGTTGATACATGAAGATCTTGCATCATTGGA
Organism: Gastrolobium villosum; assembly: GCA_032173675.1. Taxonomy (NCBI): domain Eukaryota; kingdom Viridiplantae; phylum Streptophyta; class Magnoliopsida; order Fabales; family Fabaceae; genus Gastrolobium; species Gastrolobium villosum. The sequence continues at coordinate 116,499 of JAVKPL010002153.1, forward strand.
ATCAAGCATGCCATTTTGTAGTTCATATGTATAGGATTGTTAACTGAAAGCCAATTTTCATATGCATGTTATGTTTTAATTAGATGGACTTAGCCTATGCTCATCCCCTTTGGTATCTCTTTTGTTGATGAGAGCCAAGGAGTTGATCATAGTGTTTTGTAGCTAAGTCCCATGATTTGTAATTAAGACATGTAGAGATGATGTAACTTTGGGATTATTGTATATATAAATGATGAAAGGGTATGGATGTTTCTTATGATGTATGTGTACCTTGAAATAACTAAGAATCATGTATGGAAAGTGATAACATATATTTTATTACACTTATTTGTTACTCTAGATTAGTATTTTTAGGATTTATTTGAATAAAATAATGATGTTTTGAGTTAATTTACATTTTTAGTATTTGATTGAGTTTAATTTATTTTCGTCAGAATTTTTCAACTTTACGTTACTTCTGTATTTTGGCCATATCTCGGTCCACATTTGTCGGATTGACTCCGTTCTTGTTGGGTTTTTCAGATAACACAGAGGGCTACAATTCTTATGCAGAGCTCGAAGCCCAATTCGGATTTTATGCTGGTCGATTTCTGACGCCAAGAAGAACATGTTTTCCTGAAATTTTATACTTGTAATTAAGTTTTATTTTATTATTTTATTTTGCATTTTAGACGAATGGGTCGGGCCGATCTGAATTGAGCCCAGCCCAATTTAGTTTCTGAACCCTAGGGACATACTAAGGAAAGGAGGGAAACATTTTTCAGATTATGTAAATTTCAAATTGGAGGATCAAGGCACTTTTTCTCTGAAGCGTTCTTCGCGTTCTTCATCTTCTTCATCTTCTTTTTCTTTTATATAATTTAATTTGTAATCATGTTTATCCTAGCCATGCTAGGCTAAACCCTCTTTTAATCAACCTAAGGGGAAGGGGTCCCATGGATCTGTCTAGAGGATCTGCGATCAATCTCTAACCAGATTCGTTTCTTTACCTACCTCAGATCAATATCGTGCGATTATGAATATTCGATCTGAGGTTCGCGATTGCGATTATGGGTAAAGAATGATCACCAGATTTGATGATCCGATTAACCTCAATTGGAAATAAGGATTCTGATTCAATTGAGATTAATCGTGAATTTGGTATTTTTTATAATTCTCTAACCAGATTTGTTTCTTTTCCTAACCCAGATCGATATCGTGCGATTGTGGATATTCGATCTGAGGTTCACGATTGCGATTATGGAAAAGGAATAATCATCAGATTTGATGATCCGATTATTCTCAATTGGAAATAAGGATTCTTATTCAATTGAGATCAATTGTGAATTTGGTAATTTTTATCCAATGAAAGACATCCTAGGAACCCTAACCTTAGGTTGGTTAATTTTAATTACAAAGTTTTAACCCCAGTTTTTATATTCTGTCTTTTATTGAACCAAAATCCAAAACCTCCCCTTTTATTTTCTGTTTTCATAAGCGATTTTTACCAATTCAATTTCCTTGAGAGACGACTTAGGGTTTCCACTTTACTACAAATTTCTGAACCCTAATTAAAAATAATTTTTAATTTGCGCGAGTTCGACAGCTCGTGTCAAATTTGGCACCGTTGCCGGGAAAATTGAATCGGTCTAAATCATTTTTTGTGATACTTCTCGTTTCTGTTTTAGTTTAAAATAAAAAAAGAAAAGAAAATTTGAATTACCTTTTAATTTTCGTTTCTATTTCAGTTTTCATTTGAATTCTCTCTTCTGTTTCAATTTTCATTTTAATTTTCGTTTATGTTACAGAGTTTAAAAAAAATTAATTTTCTCATTAATTCTCTTTTATTCCCATTAATTCTCTTCAATTCTCCTTTATTCCCATTAATTCTCTTTTATTTAAAAAAATAATTAAAAATAATAATAATAATTTGGGGAAATTGGTAAAACTTCTGTTTGAGAGATTGGCTTCGGGAGTTCTATTCCCAAAGGAATTCGACCTTCTAAGCATAAGTCACGCCCTAGAAGGGCGTGAGGTGACCCTTATTTTTGCCAAATTCAGCCGTATACTAACATTCTTTGCTGTTTCTTTGTCGTTTCAGGACGTGTCGGGTATTTCTGAATTTGTTCGACTTACTTTGATCGATCTAAAAATTGGTGACCTGAAGAAAACGATCATCCCTATCAAAAGGCGTGGGGCTTTGCCCCACGAATCAGGCCCTAGTTTTGCCAAATTCGTTCATTTACTATTTTATTTTATTTATTGAAAAAAAAATTATTTGATTTTTGAGTCCGTAAAGTCAATTAGAGTTTAGGAGAGTTGGTCCCATATCATTCTGAGGTCATTTGGTATTTTTCATAGATTTATTTTTGCTTTTGTTTGCTATTTTCGGCAAATTTTTGTGTCCTGTCGTATGTTTTGTGACTTTACTACTGTATGTTTCTGCCTATGATGCATGACTAGGAGTGCCACCAGTATTGATGATTTATATGCATATGACCCTGAGATAGAGAGATCATTGCCTATGATGCATGACTAGGAGTGCCACCAGTATTGATGATTTATATGCATATGACCCTGAGATAGAGAGATCATTGCATGCTGCTAGTAGAGCTCGTAGGTTGACTTACAGTAGGGCTGTTCCGAGCACACCTTAGAGTCTGAGTCTGTTGAGTCTGTTTGTTCGAGTCCTTTACATAGTGTTTGTTCGTTTGGTAATTTATTTGATTTTGTGGCCATGGATAATAGGACTGCAATTGGATGCACCTGATGCTAATAATGAGCAGCATCTGTGTATTCGTTATGCTAACCCTGTGTACCTTTTGAGTTTAAGTCTGGACTGATACACTTGCTTCCCAAGTTTCATATAGGGGTGAATGAGGAGCAAATCAAGCTGCGTGCTTTTCCCTTCTCTTGGGAAGCAAGTGTATCATTCCAGACTTAAGCTCAAAAGGTACATCAAGGTTAGCATAACGAATACACAGACGCTGCTCATTATTAGCATCAGGTGCAGCCACTTGCTTAAGAGTCCTATTGTCCATGGCCACAAAATCAAATAAATTACCAAACGAATAAACACTATGTAAAGGATTCGAACAAACACACTCAACATACTCAGACTCTAAGGTATGCTCAGGAACAACCCTACTGTAAGTCAACCTACGAGCTCTACTAGCAGCATGGAATGATCTCTCTATCTCAGGGTTATATGCATATAAATCATCAATACTGGTGGCACTCCTAGTCATGCATCATAGGCAGAAACATACGACAGGACACAAAAATTTGCCGAAAATAGCAAACAGAAGCAAAAATAAATCTATGAAAAATACCAAATAACCTCAGAATGATATAGGTCCAACTCTCCTAAACTCTAATTGACCTTACGGACTCAAAAATCGAATAAATTTTTTCAAAAAATAAAATAGTAAATGAAGGAATTTGGCGAAACCAAGGCATGATTCGTGGGGCAAAGTCCCACGCCTTTTGATAGGGATGATCGTTTTCTTCAGGTCACCAATTTTCAGATCGATCAAAGTAAGTCGAACAAATTCAGAAATACCCGACACGTCCTGAAACGACAAAGAAACAACAAAGAAGGTTAGTATACGGCTGAATTTGGCAAAAATAAGGGTCACCTCACGCCCTTCAAGGGCGTGACTTATGCTCAGAAGGTAGAATTCCTATGGGAATACAACTCCCGAAGCCAATCTCTCAAACAGAAGTTTTACCAATTTCCCTAAATTGCCCAAAAACGTAAACCGTTATACAAATTATTATTATTTTTTTAATTAATTTTTTTTAAACAGAAACAAAAAAAATAAAATAAAAAATAATTAATGGGAATAAAGGAGAATTGAAGAGAATTAATGGGAATAAAGGAGAATTAATGAGAATTTTTTTTTTAAACTCTGTAACAAAAATGATAATTAAAAAGAAAACTGAAACAGAAGAGATAATTCAAATGAAAACTGAAACAGAAACGAAAATTAAAAGGCAATTCAAATTTTTTTTTCTAATTTTTTTAAATAGAAACAGAAACGAGAAGTATCACAAAAAACGATTTAGACCGATGCAATTTCCCCGGCAACGGCGCCAAATTTGACACGAGCTGTCGAACTCGCGCAAATTAAAAAAAATTTATTAGGGTTTAGAAATTTGTAGTAAAGTGGAAACCCTAAGTCGTCTCTCAAGGAAATTGAATCGGTAAAAATCGCTTATGAAAATAGAAAATAAAAGGGGGATTTTGGATTTCGGTTGAATAAAAGACAGCATATAAAAACTGGGGTTAAAACTTCGTAATTAAAATTAACCAACCTAAGGTTAGGGTTCCTAGGATATCCTTCATTGAATAAAAATTACCAAATTCACGATTGATCTCAATTGAATCAAAATCTTTATTTCCAATTTAGAACAATCGGATCATCAAATCTGATGATTATTCTTTTTCCATAATCGCAATCGCGAACCTCAGATCGAATATCCACAATCGCACGATATCGATCTGAGTTAGGAAAAGAAACAAATCTGGTTAGAGAATTATAAAAATTACCAAATTCACGATTAATTTCAATTGAATCAGAATCCTTATTTCCAATTGAGGTTAATCGGATCATCAAATATGATGATCATTCTTCACCCATAATCACAATCGCGAACCTTAGATCGAATATCCACAATCGCACGATATTGATCTGAGCTAGGGTAAAGAAACGAATCTGGTTAGATATTGATCGCAAATCCTCTAGACAGATCCATGGGACTCCTTCCCCTTAGGTTGATTAAAAGAGGGTTTAGCCTAGCATGGCTAGGATAAACATGATTACAAATTAAATTGCATAAAAGAAAAAGAAGAAGAAGAAGAAGATGAAGAACGCGAAGAACGCTTCAGAGAAAAAGTGCCTTGATCCTCCAATTTGAAAATTACATAATCTGAAAAATGTTTCCCTCCTTTCCTTCATATGTCCTTAGGCTTTGTTTGCGAGTTGGTTTTAGGAGGGGAAGGAAAGGAAAGAGAGGGTTTTAATAAGCCCTCCCCTTGTTTTTACTAAACCCTCCAAAATCCTCCCCCAATTTGGGGGTTTGAGGAGGGAAATATTAAAAATTACTTATCTACCCTTAGCATTAAAATGTAAAAACTACATAAATGTGAATCATTGTTAAACGTGACATTATTAGAAAAGTCTCAAATACCAACAAAATTTATCGATAAAAAATATTTCGTCAAAAATAGTGATGAAATTTTTGATGAAACAAGATTTTGTCATAATCATTGACATAATTTTTTTACGGGAAAGAATTCAGTCAAAACTATTGACTAATTTAAATTCCGTTGAAACTTTCAACGAAAATATTTTCGTCCAAAATTTGACAAAACACATCTCTACCGAAAAGTTTCGACGTAAAACAATTACGTCTAAATTTTTTACGGAAAATATTTCCATCAAAATTTGAGACTAAAAACATTTATGCAAAAGAATTTGACAAATTTTTTGGTCAAAATTCTTTACAGAATCTAAATTTCGTCAAAATATTTCATAAAAAAACATATTCATTTTTTGACGAAAAACTAAATTTCCATCAAAATTTGACTAATTTAAATTCCGAATGCAACACATTTCCATCGAAGAATTTTTGCTGGAAAAAAATTACATCAAAATTCTTTACAGAATTTACATTTCGTCAAAAGTTTTTGACAGAAATATTTTCGCTAAACTTTTTGACAAAAACTTTCAGTTGAATATTTAAGAAAACACATTTTCAATGAAAATTTTCGATGGAAAATATTTTCGTCAAAAGTTTTGATAAAAAATATTTCCATTAAAATTTTCAACGGAACACATTTATGTCCAAAAATCTCAACAGAAAATTTTTCCGTAAATAAACTTGACGAAAAATATTTCGATTAAAATGTTTGACGGAAAAATATTCTGTCAAAATTCTTTACAGAATCTAAATTTCGTCGAAAGTTTCGAATGAAACATTTCCCTCAAAATATTTGACAAAACAGTTTCCGACAAAATTTTCTTCATAATACATATCTATCGAAATTTTGAACGACAAACATTCCGTCAAAAATTTTTACGAAATATTTTTTTTCGTTTAAAGCATTTCATGGAGGAAATCATTTTCGTCAAAACTTTTTCCAGAAACTAAATTTCGATAGAAAATTTTTGTAGTCGCTTTTCGACGAAGAGTATTCTGACGAAAAAAAATTTGTGACAATTTTCATAGCTTCCAGCGTAGAAATTTCATAAGAAATATTATCTTTTTCAATATTGTGAAAAGTACATAAATAATTTTGTTAGAAATTTTAAATTTAATTTAGTTTGTAAAATATAATAATTATATTAATTTTAAAAATGGGTATAATGGTAAAAATATCTCATTAACCCTCCATTTCCCCCCTTGCCATTTTTTAACTCCCAAACAATGAGGGAATACCCTCCAGGATCCCCTTCCTTTCCTTCCCCTCCAAACTCCCAAACAAAGCCTTAGGGTTCAGAAACCAAAATGGGCTGGGCTCAATTCAGATCGGCCCGGCCCATTCGTCTAAAATGCAAAATAAAATAATAAAGTAAAATTTAATTACAAGTCTAAAATTTCAGCAAAACATGTTCTTCTTGGCGTCAAAAATCGACCAGCATAAAATCCGAATTGGGCTTCGAGCTCTTCATAAGAATTGTGGCCCTCTGTGTTATCTGAAAAACCCAACAAGAACGGAGTCAATCCGACAACTGTGGACCGAGATATGGCCAAAAAATACAAAAGTAACGTAAAGCTGAAAAATTCTGACGAAAATAAATTAAACTCAATCAAACACTAAAAATGTAAATTAACTCAAAACATCATTATTTTATTCAAATAAATCCTAAAAATACCAATCCAGAGTAACAAATAAGTGTAATAAAATATGTGTTATCAAATTCCCCCACACTTATCTTTTTGCACTCTTGGGCAAAAACTAAAATTAAAAGCAAAGACTAAGATCAACCAATCATTTCTAACAATTACCAAGCATACAAAAAATATACAAAGATCACAAGTCTTCACAGCTAAATCAATCAGGACAGAAATTCCCTAATCTCAAATCACAAGACTTGCTAATTTCTGCTGCACATGCCAATTATAGAAAATGGTTACACACAAGATGCTCTCAATATTTTTCTCTCAACTGTATCAGGTAATCAGTGTATCACTCAAATCTACTCAAGAAAATCATTCTACCATAGGCTTGCTCAAATTCTACTTCTCCACTGCTACTAACACATGCATGCACAAATCAAGAGGACTTTATACGGGATTGTAATGGGGCTGAGGTGAAGGTATGGATGAAATATGGGAAAAGAAGGTTAAACACACTAGAAATCTACAAGAGCAAGGGTTAATAACTACACAAAGATAATGAAAAGATAAAAATAAACACACATTTTTTTCTTTTTTGACTTCTTGCTTTTTCTCTTTCTTTTTATAACATAGTAGAACCATATAACAGAAGAAAGAATCAGATTGTCAGAAAGGTGTATATAATGTCCATTAGGTGAAAGAATACTTGTAGGTTGAAAACCCAATTAAGAATAAAGATATCCTATCTTGTTGTCCAGATTTCATATCCTATATGATAGATTGGACCATTGTGTCTCAATGGAAGTTGTAGATCTTTTTCTTAGCTTTCCAACGAGACCAAGATTGCGTAAATAGGAATAGTATAACTAAAGTTATGGATGAAATACCAAAGGAGGTCAAATTGCCCTGTTTTGGTGCTTGCTCCAGGACTGTGGCGCTATTAGCGTCAAGTTCACGCTATTTGCGCCAACCATCAGGGGGTAGACCGTAGGTTTCACGCTATTAGCGTGAGATTCACGCTATTAGCGTCAACCTCTCTGACTCTTCACGCTATTAGCGTGAGATTCACGCTATTAGGGTGGGGGTCCTGGGGATTTCAGCATCAATTTTCTTAAAAATCTCATAACTTGAGCTATGGTGCTCCGATTTAGGCACGGTTTGAACCTACGCGTAGATAACGAAGAATACTATAATATTTTGGAATAATGGAGACCATAAAAGGAGTAAAGGAATTTCTTAAATAAATAAAAAGTATATATATTTAGTGTTTAAAAACAATAAAAGTGAGTTTTAAGGTTTGGTGGTCTAAGGGGACCACTTGGCATACCCTAGTAGTGATGTTTGGTCTAAGTAAGACTTACAATAATAATTCCACATGTAGTTTTATTTATGATCACCTTATGGGAATTGCTTTAATTACGGAATGAATTTTAAACAAAAACGTTTATAAATAAAAAGTAAAAAGTTTATCCGTGTTTTAATTACAATCTGATGATTGTAACTGCGCTTAATGTCGTACGTGATGTTAACAAACCGGTTCTAGAACGGGATGTTACAACCGACACTTCAAAAATCCTGACGTGTCGTGTCCGATACTTCACGACACTCCCCGACACTACGACACTCCCCGACACTCTAATACTCGTTGCAAAGACTCAAAAAAGATTTAAAGGTTATGGCGCGTTGCATTTTGAGTTTCAACTATTATATTCATTGGATTACGATTACCATTTTATTGAGTTGAACATAAATATTTATGATATCTTATGTTTTTTTGCAAAATTAATGAGTATTATAAGTTTAGCTTTTTTTGTTAAATTATTGAATATTAAATATAATACACAAAACGTAAATTTAAAATAATGTATAATATCAAAACGTGTCGAAATTTAACATATTTTAGAATTAACGTGTCATTGCGTAGATCTCTCGAAAAGTTAAGTGGAATAAAAAAATTACCTGATTCGGATATCCGAGTCAAAAGTTATGGTTTTCAGAAGTTTTACGATTAAATTGTTAATTTTTTATGACATGTGTCAACACTTGATGAGTGATACCTAAATTAGGCGTGACTGCCTCTTGAGTGACGCCCAAATTGGACGTGATAATGTGTGATTATTTCCAAAGTAGTCATAAATTCATTATTATTTATTTAAAATACAATATATCACTTTTTTTGCCCCCAAAATAACTCAAAAAATCACAAAAATGCTTTCAAAAAATTAATAGAGCAAATACTTTAGGAATTGAACATGATTAGTTGTAATGGAGTCTATAATCTTTCCTCACAAAAATCTCCACTTCCATCTTTCTCAAGTTTCAAAACTTCAAACAAACTCCATCCCAAGCAGCCATATCTAATAGATTTGTTCTAAAATTCCCAAAATCCTCTTAGCGATGTACAACATTGATTGAATGGGTCACTAGTCCACTAATTTTAATCTTCAGTTTTTCGTCTCAACGTCATGATTCGATTGAGATATAATGCAACTGTAAATAAAAGCCAATTAATTGGAAGGTTGATTAACCAAAGGAATTTTTTTGCATTCACAAGGATTTGAGTCCAAGATTTTATTTAAACAGAATCAAACTTATACCACTTAAAGTTTCATTCTTCTAACTACAATTGAATAATGAACAAATTCTTAATAATTAAATATTTTTTAAATTTGTATATAAATAATAATAAAATAAGTATTCATAATTAAATGATATGACCCAGTACAAACATTAAAAAATATAACAAAATGATTGAAAGAGTTTTTACTTGCATTTTGGTGAGATAAACAAAAACTCAATGTGATTGGGCCAAAATGAGTGGCTTAATTTGACAATACAATATTAACTTTAATTTTAATGGATTTTCTGACTATTACAACTAGGCCTTATATATATATATATATATATATAAAGAGTTTATCATCTATCATTTAACATAATCACAAAAATTTTCCTACACACATAATATTATGTGGGGCCCGCACCAAAAAAAAAAATTCCGGCACGCAAAACGAATCTCAATTTTCCTACAACATAACTCTTATAAAACCCATATATAAATGATTTTACTTTTTTCTAGTCGCTTGACGTCAAACAAATAAATTCGAAAAAACATAATCATATAAAGGTGGATGAAAGCATTAAATGTGGGGAATCATAACCAATCAAAAGTGCAAGATCTATTGCTGGACGTCCAGCAGATGAAGAAATTATTTTACTAACATATATATATGAAAAATAAAAATGTTTTTATAATTTTCTTACTATCATAATTTTATATATATATATATATATATATATATGAAGAATGTTTGTTCTTTTAAAAGATATAATTTTGTGTCGTGTTGTTTTGGTGCATAATTTTTTACATTCTCTCTCCTCCATAAAATTAGAAAGGGCGAGAAAGTGGAGGAGAGAGAATATAAAAAGTTACCAATTATGCAACAAAACGATGTCGTTTCATCTAAAACGAGACTAAGCTATATTATTTAAAAGGACAAATGTTTTAAAATTGATTTTGCAAAAAGTTACCTATTACGGCCTTAATAAAAGACCTTAATTTCACCAAAAAAGAAAAAGACCTCTGATCTATTATATATACCGTTGAGACGGTAGATAGTGAGAATATAACCAAGCCTATGATAGTGTTGATTCAGTGAAGAATGAGTGAAGCACATACCCTCATACACTTGTATGGGTGAATTAAAAATTCTAATAATGAGGTGTTTTGGTTTAATTTCCCTACTCTTTATCTTGAGAATTCTTTTTACAATTCTATGACTTGTGGGTTGTGAATAATTGCTTGAATTGGTGCCTCATTATCTTTTACATTAAGCTTGAATGCTCCATTATTTTTTATACTGATTGATTTTCCTGTTTGAAATTCATTGAGCACATGAACTCGTCTTCTTTCCCATTATTTTTTATACTGATTGAGAATAGTTTGATAAACTCATAGTTTATTATGTTTGTAAGGACTAAAATCACTCTTATATCTAATCAAAAGCATGAAAACTTAGAGTTATTTGACTAAAAAGTATGAAGTTTGAATTATTGATTTATGTGAATGAATTTCTCTTGTTTTGTAGAACAATTGAGTTGAATTGGAGTATTGGAGCAATGGTTAAGCTAGGACTTAAAGTAATAAATGAGGAGCAACCATTTAGTGGAAATATTCTTGAAGTTGTCTTTCGTCTAATTTTTCATATCGAAGATGATGAATTTAGATCTTGTATTCTTCATAGAAGTTTTAGATCTTTATCTTATCTTTCGAACTAGACTAAGATTACATCAATCAGATAAATATAGCTTAAGTTAAGCTAAAAATATAAAAAATCATATTTTTGTTGTCAAAATAGCACATTTTAGTGCCCAATTGTGACTTAATTAAGGCCTATTACGCGTTTTTCACCTAAAATAAGGATTCCTACACTTATTTAGGCTATTCTTTATGAGTTCTTAACAACACTTGATACCAGGGGTGTAGATTTCATCGCGAAAGCGCGTTATTTATGTTTTTGAGAACTAAAAACGAGTTGGAGACAAGATTACACTGGAATTCAAGAAGATTCACCGCACCATCTCACCAATGGAGTTTGCGGAAGCTTTCTTGATTTATTGTGATCATGTTTCCATTATGTTAAGCTAGTTTTCTTTGTAGTTAGGGCTAGATGGAACCTAATTGAATTTTTATGTTTCTGAATTAATCTTTAATGTAATCTTCCCTTTTTATATTGAATGAATATGTCTTTGCTTAATGTCTTCTATGAGTTGTTATTGTAGAATGAATTAGAATTTGCATATAACAATAGGGATGTTGGTATATGAATTTGGTTTGACTCATTCATCATTAATTTGTATGATTTCAGGAATAGAGAAATGAATTATGCAGTTTTTATGATTTTGGATATAAATGCTTAAATCCTTTTGATAAACACTAATGAATTAGGATTCTCTTAAGGGAGTAAAGGGTTAGAATACTAAGGGACTGAGTTTTAACTAATTTAGGAAAATTAATGGGCAATATAAAAAGGGCGATTGATTAAGGTTTAATTCAAAACATAAAATGGGATAATGGAGGAAATTGAACCCTAACCCACTCTATTTTTTTCAAAGAAATTAGGACATCGTTGGCTGTCAATCTACTACTACTATTAACCATCTATAGTACTATCCTTCGGATATTTGGCATATCAGTAAAACTTTGCTAGTTGTAATCCCTTAAGTGCAAAAACCAGAAAGAGTGTCGCAATTCAGATATATTGCTCTATGTTTTGGGCTTTATAAGGGAATTAGAAAAATCATTGTCAACAAACTCAAATCGTATTTCCAAAATTTGGTCTCTCCCTAACAAGCCAGTTTTTTCCCAAATAGAAATATCCAAGACAACATTATTATTGTTCATGAGATGATCCATTCTATGAATAAAATGAGAGGGAAGAGAAGCTTTATGAGTGTGAAGATCGATCTTGAGAAAACGTACGACCACTTATCTTGGCAATTTATTTGTAAAGTTCTTGAAGAAATTCAGCTCCCTCCTAACCTAATTTCTATTATTATGAATTGGATATCCTCTTCGAAAATTGAGATGTTTTGGAATAGAGCTAAAACTGACAAAATTTAGACTTCTAGTGAGTTGAGATAAAGTGACCCTCTATCTCCTTACTTCTTTGTCTTATGTATAGAGAAACTTTCTCATATGGTTGTTGATGCGGTGGAGAACAAGAGCTGGAAACTAATGACTGCAGGTAAGGGTGGACCAAAAAACTCATTTACTCTTTACAGACAATCTAATGATGTTTTCCGAAGCCTCTAAAGTTCTGATATGCAATATTATGGAGATTTGAACATCTTTGGTGATATTTATGATCAAAAGGTAAATAATAATAAGAGTAATATATTTTTTCCCCATAAATGTTGATGACTATTTATCCAGAAAAATAGTTGATATTTGTAGATTTGCTCATACTAAAAATCTTGGGAGATATTTGGGTTCGATGTTGAAGCATGGAAGAGCTAGCAAATGACTCTATACTGAGGTTATTGACAGAGTTCATAAAAGATTGAATGGGTGGACTAGGCAAAACTTATCTATGGCTGGTAGAGTTGTGTTGGCTAAATCTGTTATCTTTGTTATCCTTATGTTTCACATGCAGAACAACCTCATCCCTCTTGAAATTTGTGATGAGATTATGAAAATCCAAAGGAGGTACATTTGTGGGGACACTCAAGAGAAAAAATCTTCCCATTTGGTATCTTGGGAGCAAATTTCTAAACCTAGAAGTGTTGGGGGACTAGGTTTCATCAATTTGAGAAAGCAAAATGAGGTCTTCTTGCTGAAACTAGCCTGGTCCATCATCCGTGAACCATTTCAACTTTGGTCCCAAGTGCTTATTGCTAAATATGGCAAGAATGTGGAGCTGTCCAGAGGTTGTTTTTGTAAAAATTATGATTCCATTATATGGAAAATTTTATCCAAAATTTGGCCTACATTGGTAGATAATCTAGTTTGGAACATTGGTAATGGGAAAAGACCAACTTTTGTCTTGAGAGCTGGCTAGGGAGTATACCTAATCTATTGAATGTTACTATTTATGAGCCTCATCCTTTTCTGTTTTCAGATATAGTGGTTGATTGCAGTATAGAAGAAATAGGTCAATGAAACTTTAATTCTCTGCACCATTTCTTTGATTAGGAGGTTGTGAACTTAATCTCTGCCATCCTCTCTCCTTCTTCTGAAGTCGATGAAGATCTTTTGAATTGGAATGGTTTGAATCCTCTGAATTCTTTGGCTAAACAGGCATATTCAAGATTAGTGCAGTTTGACACTCTTACCTTATACTTTCCTTGGAGTTGCATTTGGAAGTGGAAAGATCCTGAAAATTCTAAATTACTAATATAGAAGATAGCTCATGGTAGAATTCTTACTAAACATCTAACTGCCAAAGGGGAAAACCCCTCTGATCGATGCAACCATTGTCAAGATAAAATTAAGACCATTCTCCATGTTTTTAGAGACTGTCCTCTTGCCTCTAAGATATGGAACTCCTCTATATTTTATTCCCATCCCACTTTCTTCTTTAATGTACAAAATTTAGTTACTTGGCTAAGGAGTGTTTAGGGTATAGGGATTCCAAAGACTGTGCAGGTATGAGACTGCACAGTTTGAGATAGCTTATAAGAATTAATTGATACTACCTATACTAACAAGATGCATCTACTTTTCGGTAGCCCGGAACAGAAGAACTCCACAGTTAAGCGTGCTTGACTTGGAGCAATTCTGGTATAGGTGACCTCATGGGATGTTGTCCCCAGGAAGTGTGCGAGTGAGGAAAAAGCACACTGAAAAGTCTCGTGGTAGTATGTGGGAGATAATCATCGATTCTTGAAGCGGCCGTACGTTACACTCCTTCAATGCTAAGCTCAAGCCCATTGTGGAGGTTTTCTAAAAATCCTAAACCCTAGATTCCACCTCCTTTATATATTCATTAGTTGTGGATGGAGGCTAGGTTTAAGAAAGGATTATTGAGAGATTTGTGAGCAAAACTTTGGAACAGTGACCATTGTGCCACTGTTCCCAATCTTTATTACCGGAATGCCACGCGACGACACATATTTCCAAAGTGCCACGCAGGCTAGTTCGCCCCCGTCAGCAGCGAACTCGGTGGGCTGATGTGTCAGCCAAAAGGTGGTGCACAAGTTCGCTGACGTCAGCAGCGAACTACTCAGCATTTAATGCTGCAGCTGCCACGCCACGTGTCATACATGCACCAAGGTCGCGTCCTACGTAGGCGACCTCTGTTCAATGGTTAGTCAGCCACGTGGCTGACATGCACAAAGGCCGCGTCCTACGTGGGCGACCTCTGTGCAACGGTAACTTTCCCCCACCCCTATATAAACACCCCCCCCACCGTCCCTCCCTACATTTCTTCCCTTCCCTGCAGCCAACCCCCTCTCCCTCTCTTACTCTCTTAATTTTATTTCTCTCACTCTTCCTCTCTCAATTATATTTCTCTCTCATTTGTCTTCATTTGAGGTTAGTGATGCACATTTAATTAAATTTTGTTCATTTTTTTATTGTTATTTAGTTGCTTAAATTTATATTATATGTAGCATAATACATTAAGTTAGATGACATATTAATTGTTATGTTATTTTAATTAGTTTAATATTTGTAGTTTAGTAATTACATTTTAATGTTAGTAGTTAAATAACATATAGTTTAATTAATAATGTAATAAATTATTTTTTATGCATTATTTATTAATATGATTTAGGGTTTAGGAATATTTGTAGGATTAATTTTATCACACATTAGGTTAGATGAATATTATTTATTTTATTATTTAAATTTGTCTAATATTAGTATTTTAGTAATTGCATATAAAATACTGTTAGTTGTTAAATATGTTATATTACTTTAATTAGTTTAATATTTGTAGTTTAGTAAGTACATTTTTATGATAGTAGTTAAATAACATATAGTTTAATTAATAATGTAATAAATTATTTTTTATGCATTATTTATTAATATGATTTAGGGTTTAGGAATATATGTAGGATTAATTTTATGATACATTAGGTTAGTTGACATATTATTTATTTTATCATTTAAATTAGTCTAATATTAGTATTTTAGTAATTGCATATAAAATAATGTTAGTTGTTAAATACGTTATATTATTTTAATTAGTTTAATATTTGTAGTTTAGTAATTACATTTTAATGTTAGTAGTTAAATAACATATAGTTTAATTAATAATGTAATAAATTATTTTTTATGCATTATTTATTAATAGGATTTAGGGTTTAGGAATATTTGTAGGATTAATTTTATCACACATTAGGTTAGATGACATATTAATTATTTTATTATTTAAATTTGTCTAATATTAGTATTTTAGTAATTGCATATAAAATAATGTTAGTTGTTAAATATGTTATATTACTTTAATTAGTTTAATATTTGTAGTTTAGTAATTACATTTTAATGTTAGTAGTTAAATAACATATAGTTTAATTAATAATGTAATAAATTATTTTATATGCATTATTTATTAATAGGATTTAGGGTATGATAATTTGTAGGATTAATTTTATCACACATTATATTAGATAACATATTATTTATTTTATTATTTAAATTAGTCTAATATTAGTAGTTTAGTAATTGCATATAAAATAATGTTAGTTTTTAATTATGTTATATTATTTTAATTAGTTTAATATTTGTAGTTTAGTAATTACATTTTAATGTTAGTAGTTAAATAACATATAGTTTAATTAATAATGTAATAAATTATTTTTTATGCATTATTTATTAATAGGATTTAGTGTATGATAATTTGTAGGATTAATTTTATCACACATTAGATTAGATAACATTTTATTTATTTTATTATTTAAATTAGTCTAATATTAATAGTTTAGTAATTGCATATAAAATATATGTTAGTTTTTAATTATGTTATATTATTTTAATTAGTTTAATATTTTAATAATGACATGAAACTTGAATTTTTTATTTTGTAGTATGTAATATTTAATTCATTATGGAGTATAGAATAATTAATTAAACTTGATAATTTATTTATTTTTTAATAATTTTTCTATTTATTATTTGTAAATAGATTCATGGAGCAACCAGAGCCGCAGCAGACGACAGCCATTCAACCTGGTCCATTGGTGCCGTCGCTGCTGACGTTGCAGGAAAAACACATATCAACTCATGTATGGAACCAATCTGGTAATGAAAATGCAGATGATCGTGTCCTAAACGTTAGACACGGTGGTACGTGGGACCATTTGAATATACCTGAGGAGATTCATCCTTATCTACAGCAAGCAGGATTTTATCAGCTTGCGCGTATGCGCAACCACGAGGTTAGTGATACGTACAGTAGATAATAAAAATACATACATCTTGTATAGTTAATAAATTGTGATAAAATGTAATATACCTTTGTATTTTCAGCTTGATCACGCACTTATTTCGGCCCTTGTGGAGAGATGGCGTCCTGAGACGCGCACATTCCACATGAGCATGGGTGAGGTTACAATTACTTTAGAGGATGTCCACCATCTCCTTGGATTGCCAACAGATGGAGAGGTCGTCTCTGGCCGCGTCGGAGGTCATCCCTATCCGCAGATGGTTACAGATTTATTGGGCGTGACGCCCGGTCGTCAGCGCGACTTGTACAAGAACCAAATTTCGCTGATATTTTTGAAGGAGCAGTATTTACATTGGCATGAGTGGTCTAACAATGAAGTTAGCCGCATGAGATACACTCGTGCATTGATATTGCGCATTATCGGTGGTTGCCTTTTCACGGAGACTGCATCTAGCTTCGTGCATGCGCGATATCTCCTATTTTTGGATGATTTTCATAGGACGGGGACGTATTCTTGGGGTTCCGCTGTCTTGGCAACTTTGTACAGGGAGCTGTGCAAGGCTACTGACCCAGGACGATCGGACATGGGGGGCTGTGCCCTGTTACTACAGTTGTGGGCATGGACACGTTTCCCTACTATCTCACCAGCACTCCCTCCGATCCCTAACCTGCCAGTTATTTTCGGCGCAAGGTATTTGTCTTGTGAAAATAAAAAAAATTATTAAGATTTTGCTGTCTGTTTAATTAGTAGCTAAATAATGCGTTGTTATTTTGCAGGTTTAATAGCTTTTCGTCGATATGACGTCGGTTTACACACATTAGACGATATCGTCATCATATGGACGTCATGCCTATCCGCAGTATACGGTGGTGTCCATACGACGGATACGTTGAACATCAGCCGTCGGAGGAGGAGTCACGCAGATGGTTAGCTGTATGCCCACTCATACACTACCAGATTGTTGTCTACCAGCAGCCAGATAGAGTGCTGAGGCAATTTCATTATCAACAGCCAATACCCAACCATCCGTTCATGAGTTCGGAGCTGTTGACTATCACCCTGACTGGTAAAGGCGACGTAGACTGGCGGGAGCGACATGGACTTTATATTGCGCAGTGGCATTCTAGACATGCCCTTGTTGTGCAGGGTCTAGAGCCCATGCAGGGACACGGCCATCTATCCATCAACAGCACATATATGCAGTGGTATTTTCAGCATACGCGTAGATGGATGATGCAGAGATCGGCCATTCGAGCGCATGTGGTATGTTAATTTTACATCGTTTCATCACTATTATGATAAATTTTATTTATATTTTCTTCAATAACATCATACTTTTAACATTATATTCACTACACAGAGTGATCGCATGGAGACAGTTCTGCACATGGCATCGGACGAGGCGCAAGGTGCATTCTCCTACCGTCAGATCTACGACGAGACTCTTCAGATGATGTCTGCATTCGACGAGTTTGGTAGACTGACAGAGCCTGGAGAGCATGCACCTCCTCCGGTCGTGGTGCAGACAGTGGAGCCGCCTCGACATCCCCGTGTTAGCCAGCGTGCGCGCCATGAGGGATTGCCACTTCATCATCAGTCTCCAGCTATTGCCGATAGGCCTGTGCTTGTGCAGTCTCTTCCACACCGTCCAGCTGGGCAGTTTTACGCACCAGCTTACCCATCAGGTGGTCCTTCCCAGCCGTATTGGTGGCCTCCTGCAGGCGGTCCGTCTCAGCCTAATGTCCCTTCGTCGCAGTACGGGTACCCTTGGTTTTCAGCAATGTCGCACCCGTACCCTGCATATCAGCCACACTTCAGTCAGCCATCATATCCGCATGCTGAGCCATCTGCACATGAGCACACCCAGTTTGCAGGACAGTCGAGTTCGCAGCCTCAGCCCGGCCTGGATGAGTTCACACAGGATTACATACCGACATTTGACTCTCCAGCCGTCATGGCCACACCGCAGGCATTTTCGACTGACTTCCTTCAGTCACCCTATTCTGGTCATGCAGGTGTGCTTTCACATGAGGACATTGCTAGTTTAGGCGATGATGTGCATGGAGACGCACCGTCGGATGCAGCTGTTGCAGACCCTGGAGACGGTGGAGGCGAAATTAGGCGTAACCCAGATAGACAGGCCAGAGAGCGGTGTTTCTTATCACCATTTGAGCATAACCAGGCACGTTGTGCCAAATATCATGGGAGGAGGCAACAGCAGTGATTCATTGTGTTTATAATCTTAATGTTGTTTTAGCACTGCTTCATATGTAATTACTGTCTTTTTTTTGATACTTGGTGGTTTTTTGTAATTAGATGGTGGATTTTTTTTTATTTGTATTTGCTAACTTTTATGTTATTCTTGTTGTCATATGATTATATTAATAAACATATTACAATCACAACGTAAGCACACAATGATTATATTAATAAACATATTATAATCACAAAAAACAGAACTAACGAAAAGGAAATAAAATTAAAATAGGCGTAATGAAAAATATCCAAGCAGGAGAGCGGTTGCAACGTTTCAACTAGTTACTTTCACACCAAAATTATGTGCTTTGCAGGCGAGATGGACAACGCCGTCTGTCATGACCAACAACCCTACAATAACCACATCTTATCTGCGAACTCACACCCTCACGCTCATCCATTTCGTTACGGATGCGTGTACTTCGCGGCTTCCCTTTTGTACGTCTAAGAGACACATCCGGGAGAATGGTTGGGCCTTGACTGGGTGGGATGAAATCTTCATTACCAATTGGATACCATTGACCAGAATATACCTGACATTGATATGATGCACTGTATGCAGGATGAATGTATTGTAAGGGGTCATGATTTTCTGATTTGCATGCAGCAATCACATGACTACATGGGTACCTAAAAGCAGTAAACTCACCACACTGACATGCCCGATCAGCTAATGAAACCCACCATTTCTTTCCGCCTCTATGAGTTCTTTGATTGTAAGACTCTTGCACTTCAAATCGTGTTTTTTGTCTGTCATAAGAAGTAACAAAGTGTCTTGCTGCATTTTGTTGGTTTTTAACGTATTCAACCCAGAACACTTTGGCGAAACGATTACCTTTGTCCATCTCTTCCCGAGCCTCCTGCCCGTGGGTCAAAAAATATTCATTTAGCCTAGCGTACGTGATGCGCACCAAAGACGTGATTGGTAAATTTCTGGCACCTTTGAGAACCTTGTTAACACACTCTGACAAGTTTGTAGTCATGTGGCCAAATCGCCTTCCTTCAGCATCATACGATATACTCCATTTTTCCTTCGGAATTCGATCAATCCATGCTGCAATTTGTGGGCTTGATTCTTTGAATTTTTCCAAACCAGCGTCAAAATCCAATCGCGATGTAGTGTAACCTGTGCATAACAACATATAATTGGTAAACAATAATGACATTGGAGTCATACGATGATTGCAACTAACAACAAATAATCTAGTAACGAACATACCTAACTTCTTTAACTGCTTTTTCAACATGATGTTTTTGAACTTATGATTGAAATTGCTTGCCAGATGTCTCAGGCAAAAAACATGGTACCCTCGGGGTGGTTGCCACCCTAAGTTTTCATTATTCACAGCCGCCAATATACCTGCATGTCGATCAGAAATAAGACATATTCCATTTTTCTGAGTCACATGGATCCGTAACATGGCCAAAAACCAGGACCAATTGTCAATATTCTCACAACTAACAACGGCAAACGCAACAGGCAGGATGTAATTGTTACCGTCCACAGCTGTAGCAATCATTAGCGTTCCGCGATATTTTCCATACAAATGTGTCCCATCGATTTGGAGCATAGGCTTGCAATAATTAAATGCATCACAACATTGTTTGAATGTCCAAAAAACCCTTTTGAACACCTTGTGTGATCCATCGAGCCGACCATCAATTCTATGTTCATTCACATCCAGTTTATAAGCAGACCCTGGAGAAAATAGTAACATATAATCCAACCATCTCGGTAGAAATGCGTATGATTCATCCCAATCCCCAAATACCCTCACAATTGCCTTCTGCTTTGCTTTCCATGCCTTTCTGTATGATATATGAAATCCTAGATTTGATGCAATCCTCTCCTGTATTAAGCCAATTTTAACACTAGGCTCTTCACGTATCATTTCTGCAGTTTAACAAACAACAGTGTATTAGCGTTACAAATATGGTATTCATTTAAACATAGAGCATATGGTTGACTTACCGATGATCAATTCACAAATGTAACTAGAGTTAAGTTGTTTGTGATCTTGTGAAAGTGTTTGACTAACACATGTATGGATGTTGTTCCATACGCCTATTATCCATTCATTACCGCCTTTTTTCTGATATGCCCGCATCCTCCACGGACAACCATCATTATGATTTTGACAAATCATAATCAGCCTTTTCGTGTCACTTTTTAAGACAACAGTTGTGCGATTATTTGCCATACAATATTTTTTGATGGACATTTGTACATCCTGCTTGCTTTCAAATTCCTGGTCCTTATAAAGCGCTTGACCCATTTCCCAATTTGGTACTTGTGCCCCCTGCATGTCATCACACTCTTGATCAGGGTGTGCCCAGTTAATGTTTGTGTAATGTGGTATTTGCGACCAAAATGGAACATTATCCTCTCCTGTTTAACACACGTTTCGAATATTGTTAATACATAAATTATATAATAAAAGTCTATCAGTAAACTACCTTAAAACTCAAACGGTAAACTAAGCAACCAACCTGCAGCAGGTGGTGGGTCATGCGCACCAACAATACCCGGTGATGGAACCGATTCAACCAAAGCAGTGGACGTTTCAAACTCAAAATCACCATCAACGTCTGTATCCGAAGAGTCACTGTCCCGTGGGACTAGACCTTCATCAACCTCCTCCTCCGAACTATCAGTATCCGGCCATGTCGGATCATACTCATCGCCTCGAATCACATCTAAGGGTTGTGTTATTGGGGGTGACGCATTCATATCTTCGGGATTTTCTTTCGGCTCCCTATTAATGTCTATCAAGTAACTGGTAGGGATAAAATTTTGAGTACTTGCCTCTCCACCGGTGTTTAGTTCCGCATATAACTCGATGTATGAGGACTCTCCATGCTGTCGAAATGCATCAACCACTAGTGACACATCTTCATCCTCAACCACATCCACAGCAACCCATTGCACGGGGTTACCAGAAGCACATCTTGCAATCAGTCGAGACAGTGATTGACCTCGTTGTAATCTCAACTTCTTTTATATTAGTTTCTTGAGCTCAGTATATTTGCAATGCGGGCTCATGCGGAAGATCTTTGTATCTCCTTCAAACACTTGACCGCTCGGTCCAAAATATCTTCTTCCATTGTAATATAAAAGGCATATTACATCATTGTTATTCTCACTCATTTTGAACTGAAATACAAAAACTTCACAAACAAAAATAGAAAGTTCCTTTTATGTAAACCGACGAGAATGACTTTTTTTGGAGAGGAAGTGGGGTTGTTTAAATAAACATGAGTTCGCTGCCTGGGCCAACGACCTGTTACTATCGGCATGTAGTTCGCTTACCAAGGCAGCGAACTTGTGGGGTACTGCCACGTGGCACTGATTTCGCCCTTGTGGCAGGCGAACTAGGGGGGACTGCCACGTGGAACTGATTTCGCCCCTGTGTCAGGCGAACTAGGTCTGATGCTGCCACTTGGCACCTAGTTCGCCTGGGTGGTCAGCGAACTCCACCTGTTTGTCAGCATTAAATGCTGCCTAGTTCGCTGCTGATGCCAGCGAACTTGTCAACCACCAAATGGCTGACACATCAGCCCACCGAGGTCGCTGCTGACGGGGGCGAACTAGCCTGCGTGGCACTTTGGGAATATGTGTCGTCGCGTGGCATTCCGGTAATAAAGAACGGGAACAGTGGCACAATGGTCACTGTTCCGAATAAAGAGCTACTTTCATTCAACGCTCCGTGATGGGAGTTGTTAAGGTACCAGAATACATAATACAGTAAATATATTTTTACGTCGTTAACAAATTCTACGATATCTGCTTTATTCCCTAGCAAATAAAAAGATTATTAGTGGTCAATAAGAAATTCAAATGGACTCATTTTAGTTCTTTCCAGAGATTAATGTGGATATTTTTTGAATTTGTGAGAGATCATAATTTCAACTAAATAGGTCCATTTTGAATTTGTTAGGACCACGAAGAATCTTTTTATTTGCTATGGACTAAAGTGGGAATCGTGAAATTTGCTGAGGACAAAAAATGATATTTACTCTACATAATAAAGAGTTGCTTCTATCACGGGTTTGATTTTCTTATGTGAAAAAGCGTTTATGTTATTTGATCACAATCACTCATTGATGATAAGATAAGAGAGAGAAAAATATAAATATTAAATGAATGATTGTGATCAAATAATATGATCACATGATCATTTTTCCATATGAAATGATTCAAATCCATAACCAATTTTTAAATGAATGATTGTGATCAAATAAAACAACATGATCACATGACCATACTTTGGAATAATATATATATATATATATATATATATATATATATATATATATATAGGGTTTTAAATGAATGATTGTGATCAAATAATATGATCACATGATCATTTTTTTCATATAAGAGGATTCAAACCCATAACATTTTTAAATGAATGATTGTGATCAAATAAAACAACATGATCACATGACCATACTTTGGAATATATATATATATATATATATATATATATATATATATATATATATGTATAGGGTTTTATAATAGTTATGTTGTAGGAAAAGTGATTGTGTTATATTATAGAGATTCGTTTTGCATGCCGAAGTTTTTTTTTGCTGCGGGCCCCACAAAATGTTGTGTGCGTAGGAAATTTTTTGTGATCATGTTAAATGATAGATGATAAACCCATATATATATATATATATATATATATATATATATATATATATATATATATATATGGGGTTTGATTTTCTCATATTGCATGAGAATTGAATTCTCATGTTGTGACTCAACTAGTGGTGGACCCCACATTTATTAAAAAAAGAAAAGAAAAGCTTTGCACGCAAATCGAAAAATCACAACATGATAATTGAATTATCATGTAACATGAGAAAATCATATATATATATATATATATATATATATATATATATATATATATATATATATTCCAAAGTATCTAAGTTGGACAAGTAGTTAAACATTAATGGTACTAGGGGTAGCTATGGGTTAAGTTAAGTTGGTTGGGTATTTTTGTTAACCAACCTGCTTCTGACAGCAGTTAAATATTTTAGTGCAACCAAGAACTTTTACAGCACTGTTTATATTATATACTTTTTTTTAAAAACTTTGACTTACAAATCTGAATACAAAAACAGTCAGCTGTGTGAATGTGTTTTTAAAAATAAAAAGTATTTTTTATTTATTATTTAAATTAAAATATCATAATAGTTAGATAACTTTTAAAAAGATAAAAATCTAACAAAATATTTTTTTTAATTTAAAATAGTAAATAGTGAATGCTGAAGAAAAAAATATATAAAAAATTATATTATAAATAAAAACAATCCCAACTAAAATTATTAAACGAAAATGTTGGGCGTTTGGTAGCTTGAGAGTTTCCTAGCAACATTTACTCTCTTTTTTTGAGGGACAAAGAGGAGGTAGGGAGAGAAAAATATTCAGATGGGTTATTTATTTTTTCAATTGTCTTGAGAAATGTTAAAAATATTTTCCAAGAGAAGGTGCGGGAGAGGAGAAATGGGTGCAAATATCTCGGAAATAGGCAACAAAATTTGAGATAATGACAGCAGTGATTGAACAGACGTAACATTTTTGTTTACTATGTCGAATGAACAACAACCAACCATAACTTCGCACCACCCACGGAGGCCAACGGGTTAAAAAAAATGGATATTTAAGTAATCTTTTTTGGATGGCATGTTTTGATGCACAGTATAGGATAAGACTACATAATAATATAAGATCTGATAGTATAAAGTCTAATTAAAATTTAATACTATGCAACATTTGACATAATATTATATAAGATAATATATTATATAAGATAATAACATCCAATATTTGATAATACACTGTATAATATTAAATAGGATAAAAATAAATATTTTAACAAAAATAGCCTTCAAATGTGTCTTAATGTATCAAAATATAATATTTTTAATGTCGTAATGTCATATCATATCTCGTATCCCGTGTTGGAGTCGGTCGAAGATAGCTATTAGATTACACTCAGAAATGAGTCTTTTTTTGAAAAGAAAAAAAAAAAAGTTCTTCCACCGTAGAAGGATTTCTCCACGATTTGTAACAGATTTGAAAATTGAGACACAATTATGGTTAACAAATGACAAGGTCGACATCATTTAATTAAAAATGGTAATTTAATTACTTGTGACAAAACTACCCAATCTCAAATCCAAAGCAGTATTTTTCAACTACCAGATCAGGTCGTTGTTTTCACTTCCAAAGTCAATAAAGGGCTAAAGTGCTTAAAGATAAATCAAAAAATAAAACGCTGTTTCAAAGAGTATTCATCCTGAACTTACGACATGCAGGGCAGTAATGAGATTCAGATTCTTCAAATGGCTTGACAACAAGCATTTTCAAGGTTGGGATAGTTAGCCATATTACAAAAAATTTGGGTTGAGGAATTATCTACTTTCGTGGGCAAGAAGTCCATTCCAGGGAAACACAAGTCCACCACTAAGGGCGGTGACATACGACAGCAGTCACTCCTTACCAAAAATCAGAAAAGTGCAGTAAAAATAAGCACCTTCTGTGTTAGTGGACCTCTTGCTATCATTTACAACTGACATTAAAAGGTCTGCGAGTTGTGAGTAAAATGATTCAGGTACTGGTTCACACGACTTTGATTTGTCTCAAATATGAATGGCATGCCCCTCAACTGCAAAAATAAACCATTCATAATTTATTTCAGACTTGTGTGGAGTTAACTACAGAAACTCAACCAAGAAATCACATTTCCTATTAATACAAGTAATCTAAATGACATCTTGTTAGTTATACACAGCCACCCCATCCTTCCCCAAAAAAAAAAAGGTAGTCAATTACAACAAATTCCACTTCAATATTCAGTTTGTACAATGAAATTCTATATCCAGTTTATAAATTCAATCATTTTATAAACCAAAACAGACTTGCTACAAAAAAGCAGGGATGAGATTGAAGTAGGAAGCTACTTTTTTTTAATGAAATTCTGTAACATGTGTCATTCTTATAATGTCATGTTTTTATATCCCTGTTAAAGGATATCTGATGAAATTGAAGTAGGAAGCTACTTTTTTTTTTTGGTGAAAAGTAGGAAGCTACTTAACTCCACTAACAAATAGGAAAAAGCGTTCGCAAGCATAATGGCATGCCCCTCGACTGCAAAATAAACCATTTATAATTTATTTCAAACTTGTAGGGAGAAAACTATATAAACTCAACAAAGGATTCACATTTCCTATTAATACAAGTAATTTAAATGACATCTTGTAAGTCATACACACAGCCAACAGCCCCGGGGCGCGTTTTGCAGAGAACTTTTTTTATTATGAGGAATCATGATTCTTGGGAATATGCTAGGAAAGTGAATTTCCCATAAATGTTACCAAAAAGCTATAGCCAAAATATTCCCATGAATATTAGCTCAAGTTTCCTAATTCTATATTTAGTTGATTGTCAGTGATTCATGGAAATGTTGACTGATTTTACAAAACTAACATTTGATTAATTTTGGAAAAAAATTCTGATGTGCCACAAAAGAGTCACCGAAGCGAAGCATCGTAAAGCAAAGAGGAACCTGATAAAAAGCGTCGTGAAAAGGAAGAGAGAAACCCACGATTTTGTAAAATAGAGTATCACGGCTAAGGTTTTAACAAGAGAGGGCATTTTAGTCATAAAAATATTAAAGCAGGATTATTTATGTCCTATAAATTATGTAAAAAAATTCCCATCAGGTGGGAATCCAAGAATACCATCTACCTTGTGGTATTATTTCATGAAATTCTTATTCACAATTCTAATTCCCAAGAATATCATTTTCCCAAAAGAATTTAAGAATCCTTGTACCAAACGTGGGTAACTAGGATTCCCAATGTAAGTTTTCTGGGAATTTAAATTTTTTCCTTCTACCAAACGGCTCGTAAGGATATCTGGTCAAATTGAAGTAGGAAGTTACTTAACTAACTCCACTGACAAATAGGAAAAAGCGTTAGCAAGGACAATAAACACCATCCAGCATACATCAACTCCAAAATTAAATTCCGTGAAACCCTTAAATTTGCCTACTACATAAAAAAAAAAATAATGCCAATTGCAGAAACCAATAGGATAAGCAAGTTAAATTCATAATCTAAGGCTCAATGTTATGACATGCTAAGATAGCATCTTCATATTTTAGTAAATCGTAATGGCACCCAATCATATCTGATTTACTTGGTATGAAATGATAATGATAGACCCCTATTGTTGAGTTGTATGCATCAAGGAAGGGGATGTGAAGTAAAAGGATAAACAGTAAACACACAAGGCTAACGAGGACAGAATAGGAATAAATTTAAAGCCTAACCGAATGCTGAGCCGGTACCGAATAGTGAGAGGTGGTAATTCAGTTGGGGAGAAATGGAAATATAAGAGGGAACGATAGAAAGTGCAAGGCAGACATTATGTCGTACAGAAGTTTATTCATATCCAAATTGTTAGTTAATAGATTAGTTTATCTTTACTTTAGTTGTGTTTAAAATTAGCTACATTGTCTTATCCATAGTTGCAAAAGGACTATCCTTCAATGGCGACGAGAAATTTGTCAACGGGAATTGATACAAAAGCTGCCCAACCCTTTTATATTTGGAGGGTCTTTGCAACACAAAGCACTACTCACTACCGCCCGAGCCTGTAGCACCGGACCCATACTCAGGCCACGTCTCAATTTGAGGACAAGTCGTGTCTTCCTGAGGAAGGGAATGTTATGTCACAAATTTATCCATATCCTAGTTAAAGCCTTTATGGATGAGCTTTTTTTCTTTAAAAGCTGTTTCTTTTTTTCAAAAAAGAAGTCCTTCTGGTTACAAAAGAATGTTTGGATATCTATTTTTTTTTTTTTAAAGTTAAAAAAAGAGCCAAAAAACCTGTTCTTTTCTCGAAGCTAAAATTTATGGCTTCTAAAAAAACAGAAGTGAAAGGCCAATTATATTTTTTAAAATCCAAATTTACCCCAACCAATCTATCTTCCCCCACCGTCATCCCCACCACCTCCTCTTCCATCATTGCCACTGCCGCCACAACCTCAACCCCAACCCCAACCAATGTCACCTCCGCCGCTACCACCACCACACCTCACCATTATTACCACATCATCGTTGCTACCACCACTGTCACTACCACCCAGCCACCACACATACCATCATTGTCGTCGTCGCAACCACCACTACCATTACATCGTCGTCGCTGCCATCACATCCACCTCTATCACTACCACCCAACCCAACCACCACACATACCACCACTGTCGCCGCCATCACTCCACCACAACCCACCACCACCGCTTCCGCCACTACCAAATTTGCACACTTGATTTGTTTTCACATTTCACATGTCCATTTTAGTAATATGTCCATTTTAGTAATTTTATACATAAAAAATGCTTTATAATTTTAACATTCAAATAATATATTTAGTTAAAAGTGTTTTTCAAGTCCTACACCCAAATGCAAAATAGCTTTAGTTTTTGAAAAAAGTCCTAAAATAAGCAAGGCATAAAAAGTCTTTTTTTTCAAAAGTCCTTCCAAAAGGGCCCACAATTATTAGATTAGTTTATCCTTTTCATAGTTGTTTAAAGTTAGCTACATTATATTATCAGTAGTTATCCTAAGGGTATTAGTTTTTAATACAAATTACGATATTGATAGCTCACTGGACACATAAGGCATGCATAAAAAAATTACCAAATCTCACTCGTATCTTCTCTCCCCCAAAATCCTCCTCCTTAAATTCTTGCTATACATGAATTGAGCGGTAAAATGGAATGGGTTTGGGCTAGAGGTTGCGTGCTTCTGCGAAACTCTAGATTTATGATTTATCTTTTAGTTTCTGCACTTTTTAGTGTCCTGTAGGGAGCTAGTCTCCATTGTTTTTAAAAGAAAACAATCACTTCCTATCAGATAATTCACAATGAGGCCACTTGTGCTAATCAATCAAATTTGAAAGGAGAGCTATAGGACCATACCTCAATCAGACAATTGCAATGTAGTCTTTGACATTGACCAGTGTGCACTACATTGTTATT
Organism: Gastrolobium villosum; assembly: GCA_032173675.1. Lineage (NCBI taxonomy): Eukaryota > Viridiplantae > Streptophyta > Magnoliopsida > Fabales > Fabaceae > Gastrolobium > Gastrolobium villosum. Next base: position 145,541 of record JAVKPL010002153.1, read on the forward strand.
TACCAGGATTGAACTCTTGCCCAAGTTTTTAATGTAGAAAGATCCATCTTTATCCATCTTTATAATTGCCTAAAAGTTAGCAAGGGGAAAGCATAATTAATATGTTGAAGTCAACTTGTATTTGGTGGTGAAGACAATACCTAGACGTATACAATCCCAATTTATAATGTCACAAACTACAAATTAAAAAAATAATAATAAAAACTTCCTAACATTTGAATTTATAGTATATCAGCCTAACATTTTAAGTAGAATGGTCATTACAGTACGCACGCAACAGATAGAAACTTTGACCCTATGATCAGATGAATAACCCTGATGCATTTGAGCACCTTCATACACTATTATAAATAGTATCTATTCATAATTCTTGCTCCAAAAGATTCTTAACAAGAAATTGACTTCTCTTCGAAGCTAAATTTTGGAGAAAAAGGCCGTTTTAGGTACGATCAATGTGATCCCATGAGTAAGACCGAGTAAAGAGTTACTTTACCATTGAAGTATTTTATAAAGCATATTGAGGTGATTAGAACAATATAACTGATTTCTTTATGGGAACACTGTGTCGTTCAAATTTGAAAATGAGAAGTAGATTATGCATGTCTTTATCGGAATCCATGAAAATACAGCAAAAAAGTTGCTGTGACATGAACATTTAAGTCAAAGTTGGGAAATATAACTAACCTGACGTCGGGATATTCCTCCTCTTCCCAAGTCAATATCTACGGGAACACCTTCTGTTGCCCGTCCAAGTAAAACCTGCAGGACGAATGAATCCATCCTTAAAAGCATTGTCAAATGTCTTAAATTAATTTGTACCATCAATTTCAGTTAGATTCTATCACACATCACAGAAAATCTTTACCCTTTCAAATATAAAAACAAAAAAAAAAAGCATATTTCCAAGTGAGGCAGTTTCCAGAGCACATTTATGCTTTATAATTGCAGAACAGGTCTGCCCAACTACTACTTCCATGATTGTTCTTGTCATAAATCAAACCATAAGCACAACTATAGATCAATGTTATCAAATGCGGATAACGGCATGTCGCAGCCAACCCGGAAAAACACTATAGCGGGTTGCGGAAATAGCGGAATAGATATATGACACAAATAATGACAAAAAGAAACATTTTTTAAGGCAGAGATAGCAGAAGTGAAAGAGAGAAATGCAGATCGACTAAAAAACCTTTAAAAATTCTGTTACACATTTAAATTTAGGACAAAATTGACATTTAGCCTTAAGATAGCAATATGGCCACGATTTGGCCACAAATGTGATAGCAATGGCCGCTATTGCATTCCGGTGCGGCGTGGCGCGATTTCTTGCGGCGAGGCACCGTAACGCCCATACGGCGCGGCTCGCGGCGCAATTAACTACTATCCTATATAGATCACTCTGCCTCCAGTCAGAAACACAATCAAAATAAAAAAACAACCAAATATATTTGTGTGTACCGTACCTATATATATATATATATATACACACACACACACACACAATATGCATGTGAGATTTTTAGCGGTAGCAAAGTTATTACACAAAATAACATGTGCTTGTTATGCTTTAAATATTCGAAAAAGAATCAAAGGAAAAGAACTCTCGGATGATAAATAGATCAATAAGGAGTTTATGTGCTCAAATACCTCAGGTTTCTTAATATAATGCCTTGAGTGGCGATCATATAAAACGGCAAATGCTCCATGTGAAGCAATGCCTCTCCGCATACAAGAATGAACACCCTGTTCTAATCTTGGGATACCTCGTGCAGTTTGCTCATGTTCATCCCTTGATACTAAAAAGTAATCAGAATATATAATGTCAGAATATAATAAAAGAAAATAGGATAGCAGATTTACGATGAAGATTAATATGAAATCATCGATCTTAGATGTATTTAGCACAAAAGAATGTAATTAAAATAATAAATGAGTTAAACAAGCATATTTATTGGATATGTTGATCAAGGCAACTATACACACACAAACAAAGGCATGCAAACACTATGCACATATTTGGTAAATATTCCACAAATTTCATATATTAAACAACTGACTCGCAGAATCCATGATCCATGTGAAGCAAATGGCTTTCTGCAAACAAGAATGAGCACCCTGTTCCAGCCTTATGATAGCTTGCGTAGTTTCCTCATGTTGATCTCTTGTTAGAGAATAATATAAACAATTAAAAAGACCCACACCCAACACCTTAAGGTTTTGGGTTGAAGTGGTTCTTTACATCTTGATACTAAATAGCAACAAGAATATATATTGTCAGACTATAATAAAAGAAAATACAGTGGAAGGAACAATGAAGATTAATATGATATCATTGATCTTAGATGTATTTAATATAAAGAATGTCATCAAAATAATAAACGAGTTGAACAACCATGTTTGATGGATATAAGTTGATCAAGGCAACCATACACACGCACACAAAAGCATGCAGACGCTATGCGTATATTTGCTAAATATTCCACAAAATCCATATATTAAGCAACTGACTAGCAGAATCCACGATCGCACATAAAATATGATGAAGTCTGATCCACAAAGCACAAGTCAAAACCCACCCCAATGCCAAAACTGGACCATAACGAAACATATGCATCTTTTAACTATGACAATAACATAACAGCATGTAAGTTGTACTATAATAAAGCTTCTGGAGTTTTACCTAATAACTGAAAATCACTGGAAAAAGCATTAAAATTTTGCAACCTTTTGGAACTCTCAAAAAAAACGTCTATCACCTGAAGACATCTAGTAAAAAAGAAAAACTCTCCATACCATGAGGCAGCATCCAAAAATCAACAAGAAATAGAATGCTATTTGGTTGGGTCATTAATTCATACTAGGTATCTCTTCTCCAATAAATGAAAAAAAAGGATGACAAATAACACAGAGCAAGAAAAAATTATCAAGATTCATGTCGGCATAATACCTTCCTCATTATAATCCAAAACCTGATCATCAGGATCCAAGTCCATCTCAAGTACCTGTAGGAGGGAAGAAAGAATAGCAACAGTTATGAATAAGGTAAAGCTAACTGTTGACTGAGAAGTTCAATGCAACAAGCCTTACCATTGCCTCTATGTCAGAATAATAAGGAACATCATCATCACTCTCTATATATTGTTCGTCCTCATCCACCAGCTCTGACTCAAGAACATCAGAGGATCCTGCTTCAGCATGTTGCAACTGATGATCTTGAAGTGGCAAGGCTACATCTTGTTCCAGTTTTATGTTAAAGCCATTAGTTTGAGGATGATTTTTGAAATCATTAGAACCAAGGGCTGGTTTCTTGATGAAAGAATTTGTCACATGATTGCTTAGATGCTTTACCGAGCCAACATTGCTAGCCTCTTCCTTGGGATTTGCATGCATAAGAGCATTGGTTGTGTTTACTGAATTATTTTCACCAAAGCCACCACTACTAGACACTCTGTGTGATGCATGACTATTGGTAAACTCACATTTTACCTTAAAATCATCCACAGGTCCTGGGAAGCAAGGAGATCCCATCATCTGAGAAGATGCATGAGATTCTACGGGGCTTTTCTGTTCTACATGCATCAACAATTTATCTCTTTCATTAGCTCTATGGTTACTGAATCCATAATCCTGAAAAGATGATGAAATTGGTTTGTTGGATTCTTTAAAAGTTGATTTAGACAAAAAGGAAAATGTTGAAGGAGGCACATCAAAGGGTAGGAAAACATCATCATTGGATGGAACTTCTGGGTCCTCAGTGTTTAATATACAGCAAATAACTCCATTAATTAGTTCGGGAAATAGAGGGTCTTTAGCTGAGACAGAACATGGCATTTGGAAATGTATTTTGTGAACAACTTGTACACTACTAGAGTGCAACCCTGGATTGTCATCTACTTCTGCATGACATGAAACTGACTGATTTGTAACATGTGCCTGTGAGGTGACTAACGACCCGGTTTCAGCCTGTTCAGGTATCTGATCTGGACTAACACCATTTGGAGAATTTAGTAAAAGTGAACTCAGACCATCATAAAAAGACTTGTCAATCCCATCTTTTCCATCAAGGTCCATCAGATAGAGTTCTTCCTCATTACTGAAGTTCAAGAGAGAATTGGACAGTTCTGCCAGATAAGCATCCCCGCAAGCAATCGAGTCTTCAAAACCATCACATGGCATATCGGGTTCTTGAATGCTCTCATCTGTTCTCCAGATTGGCATTTCAGGAAGTGGAGATAACTGTAAGGTGTTAAATGATGTTCCGCACTCTAACTTGGGTGAATCAAATACATTATTTCCATCAAACACAGAAGACAAATTTCCAGGGTCATTGTTGATATGATTAAATGCAGACAAAGGCATTCTATCTAAACTATCATCTCCATTCAAGCTATCCGTAGCCAATTCTTTTAGAACATCCTCAACGGCTCCATTCAAAGACACATTATTTCCAAGAATTTGAGATTCTTCCTTAAGTATAATTTTTTGCTCGATGGGGAAATTCTCTTCGATTGGATCCTCAACTCCAGCGTAAAAGGGATGAGCAGTAACTCCATTAATTGCAAGACAGCCATCCGTTACATTTTCAGGAAAAACATAGTGTGCAGGATCAAGATTTGAAAAATGAATCGAGTTTGCACCTTCGGTCATGCAGTTTTCAGGTAAAGGCTCACTTCCACTTCCATTCACTGCATAATTGTCAATTTGTTGATCAGCTAGAAAACTTAAGCTTAAGTCCATGGAAGCAAAAGCTTCATTGCGGAATCTTTTACGCATAGCATAATAAGAAGCGCGAACACTTTCAGTTTTCCTCTTAACACCATCAATTTTACTATCTTTTGAATGTCCAAACTTGAAGATCCTTGATGAGTGAGGCAAAGCAGAAAGCTCAAGGTTTGTCATACATCCAGAGGCTTGTGCAGAAATGATAGGATCATAGAGGAGAGAATACCATCGATCTTGTATTTCTCTAAAATTAAATTTTCGAGAAAACTGCACTGCACCTTTTGCAAGTGACTCTAAGGAAGCACCGGCCTGCAAATGAAAAACAATAATAATAATAATAATGATTAATTTAAACATGAATCCTGGAATGGTTGTCTCTACAACAAAAACCAGAAGAAAACAACATAAATCTATTCAATTCAGAGATCCTATTATCTGTCTCTAAACAAGCATAAACTTCCAACATTCAGATATACACCCACACAAGCAACTTTTGACTTCAAATCAACATATCAAAGACTTATTGTCTTTAGGACTGTTAACCCCAATTAATACACATTTAATCATTTTCTAAGGTAATATAATAAAAGGACTGTGCAATAAATAAGTTAACACATCGGTGGTAATCTAAAACAAAATCCCTTGAGACACTGATTTCTGGTTTGTGAATGACAGACGAGGAAGTTCAAACTTCAAACCATAGTACATGGAAAACAATCATGTAGGCGCCAATTTTACCTAGCCAGAGACCTATTATTATTATTATTGAGTTCCAAGGTTTCGATTATTATTGTTAGAGGCATTCCTTAAAGCGAGGTGAAACAGAGGCTTTCGATTTAAACAAGAGAGGGAGTTTGTTATTGAAAAGGAAGCGCGAGAAAAATCGAAAGCAAAGAGTAAACAATGAATTAAAAAAGAGGATGAGAGGTATAAGGGAAAAGGATAAAAAAAAAAAAAAAAAACCTCAACGGCGTTCTTGAGCAAAAGATCGTCCTCGGGAGTCCAAGGGACGAATGAAGCAAGAGCTCCCATGGCTTAACACAAACACTGTGTGTGTCACTCTATTTGTTGTCTCTCTGTCACTCTCAACCCAAAACCCCCTTCTGAATGTCACTCGTGCGTTTCTTGGAATGGCAACGAAGGGTTTTAGTCTTTTTAAAATGACGCCAGTCATAAAACCCAACCCACCGCTTCCGGATGAACCGGGATTTCTTTTCTTCTTCTTTTTGGTAAGATTTTAAAATAGGAATAGGATATTGTTACATCTATGTGACACCCAGTCAATCTCACCGTTAGATCGTTTATGTTGATCAAACGGTTATATTTATTTCTATCTTTGTATGGTTATGATTCCCCATATGTAACGTGAAAACATTAAATATGGGAAATCATAATCATACAAAGGTAGAAATAAATATAAAATATTAAATTTAGAAAATCATGACCATACAAAGATGAAAATAAATATAACCGTTGGATCAACATAAGCGATCTAACGGTGAGATTGACTGGATGTCACATGGGTGTAAGATAAATTGGGTGTCACAATATCCTATCCCTTTAAAATATTAGTATCATGTTACGGTGTGGCTGTTTGATGTTATAGAGACGGTCCAAATGGGATCCACCATAAAAAACAAAAAAGAAAAAAGAATTGATGTGATTTTCGAAGTGAGATAAAATGAGATAAATATCTCATATAAAATGAGAGTAATATTTCTCTTTGATTAAACAGTCTTTGTCCTCAAACAAATTTAATGATGCTAACTTTAGTCCCTAGCAAATAAAAGAACTATTCGTGGTCTCTAAGATTTTAAGTTCCAAATAAATACTCTTTTTGGTACTCACAAAATTTTATTTTATGATATTCGCTTTATTCCCTAGCAATTAAAAAAGCTATTCGTGATCTTAAGAATTCAAAATAAACTCATTTCGTTGAAATCGTGGTTCCTCACAAATTCAAAAAAGACCCATATTAGTCCATCAAAAGGATTAAAATGGATTCATTTTAAATTTCTTAGGAATCACAAATAATCTTTTTATTTGCTAGGGAGTAAAGCAGGCATCGTAAAATTTGTTGAAGATCGAAAAAGATATTTAATCTTAAGTTTTAATAGATAAATATGATTTACTATTCCATTTCAATCATCTCATTTTTTTTATGTAAATTAACCTCATAAAGACCTATAAATATTAATCTTTAGATTTCCCATATCTACATTATCAATTTACGTTATCAAATCAACATATAATAATATTTTTATACATTAAAAAAACTTTTCTGTCATTCACTTCCCTTTAGGGGGCGTTTGGTGTAGGAGAAATTTTTTTTTAACCGGGAAAAAAATTTGCTTGAAACATGGTGGGAAGAATTATTTGCCAGGTAAATTAAAAAAAGTGTTTGGTAGAACAAAATTTTGCTAGGAAAATTTGGTAAATTATATTGATGTTATGTTTGGATGATTGTAAAATATTGATGGAAAAGTTAACTACATTTACCAAATTACCCCAAAATTTTAAAATTGAATGTGTTTGCGATAAAGACGTTATGTGCATTATCTCTCTATCTACCTTGGTTCGTTTCGTTCTCTTCTCTCACAAAATATCTGTGTATTTTTCGTTCCAATATTACTGTTGGAGTAGATCTGATCAACAACGGCAAGAACGTTAGTGCCACGCGTTTGGTCCCTCACCAACAGCTCCAACAGAGAGGTTGAAGGAACTACATGAAGAGAAAGAGGAACTCATCAAATAATTAAAGGCTTCACAGTCACAGGAAATCATTCGCATATGCGACCTATAACAATGAAATTCAACATGCCAGCAAATGTACCATGTCTTCACACGTTTCTCTGCATCTCCCTTTCGAGCAAGTGTACCTATTTTAGAGTTACATAGGTCACATTGTATTCTGTTATGCTAGACCATACACTGTAGTTTACTAACGTGTCCTATTTTTTTTTAGACCCAAAGTTCTTTCTTGCATATAAAATTTGTATTCACGCTGGTTGGTAGCATAACATTAGCAGAATGCCATAGTGATATAAATTCATGTTGTACCCGCCATATTGGTTGAAAGCATGAATGAGATGTTGTAAATGATTGTTTTATGGTTGTTAAATGCGTACAACCATTATGATATGTCACCAAATCTGGTCTGATTAAATTGCCAGGTAGTTTAATAACAAAAGTTTATGATACGATTCTACTAATACTTGTAGCTCACAACACATGTTTCGAATATCACAAAGTAACATTTGGTCGTCTGCAAATTTTAACTGAATTGGTCTGGCAAATCGTTCAAGGCTGCACACTATAGTTTAAAGATTTGGTTGAGATTTCATTTGATGCAGAGGCTCAAAAATTAAATTATTTGAACTACACATTAATAGCGTGACATACAAACTCAAAGATGCTGAATGTAACAATTTAAAATGGCAGAAAGAAGAGTACAAAATGTTAAAGGACATGCAACAAGTTCACAATAAGGGGCAATATGTAAGGATCTCCACTGCAATTGTGAACGGTCTCCACTGCAAAAAGCAAATACCTTTTACTAAGCTAGGGCTGCTAAGACGAGGTTTTAAAGCGTATGAAATTTGAGGGCATTTTTGTCTCATAAAATCACGATGAATTTGCCAGAGCGAGGGAAACAATATATTCCATCCTATGGATAGTCAAATTTTTAACCAACTCTATGTGTAAAATGTAATCACTGTCAAAAAAATTTCCCCCACTGCTTTTTCGTTATCCTCCCACCAAACATGGTTGTCTGCTTTTCCCTACCTTCATTTCCTGGGCACCTTTTTTTTGCCCACATACCAAACGCCCCCTTATGGCTTTATCTTACCGTTACTTTTCCTACCCAGGGGGAGGTTTTTATCCCCACATTCATGTGAAGATTGGCCTATCCTAATGGAATTAGTTTTTTTTTTTAATTCATAAATTGATATTATAAAAATTTTATTTAAAGAGAATCTTAAAAAGATAAAATATCATTTTGATCAATTAAAATTACAAAAGTCTTTCCTTCTATTTTTTTATGTAGCTCATTCATTCTATCCTTATCGTTTTTATTATTTTCTGATTAATTACGGAGTAAATATCATTTTCTGTCTTCAGTAAATTTTACGATATCCGCTTTAGTCCCTAGCAAATAAAAAGGCTATTTGTGGTCCCTAAGAAATTCAAAATAGACTCATTTAGTTGAAATCGTGATCCTCACAAATTTAAAAAAGATTCACATTAGTTCATCAAAATGATTAAAATGGATCCACTTTAAATTTCTTAGGGACCACGAATAGCCTTTTTATTTGTTAGGGACTAAAGCGGGTATCGTAAAATTTGCTGATGACGAAAAATGGTATTTACTTTTAATTATATCTTTATTTAACATTTTATATTTTTTTGGAATATATTTAAAATTATATTTCAAAAACATTGTTCTCTACAAAATATTTTATTTTCTTTCGTTTTTTAATACACCTAATAAAGAATTTCATTCTACTACAAAAAAAAAAGTACATCAAAAGTCTCTAACCGGTGAACCTCTGCGTCAAACTCGGCAAACTCTTCAAACCATACACACTCCGGTATTCAATGTCTACGTTTTTTACCATTTTATTCCATTTATTTTGACATGTTATTAATGTTGTCATATCTCATTAAATTTAATATAATTGAATTATTTAAGATGACCCCAGTCCTCCATAGAACTAAATAATCACTAAGGGTGATAAACGAGTCACGGGCCTTTCAGGGGTTTTTGACTCGGCTCGTAAAGGCCTGAGCTCGTTTAATAAAAGCTCGTGTTGGAACCAGGCTTGGACTTGTATAAAAGATCGTTTAATAAAAAGGCCTCAGGCTCTAATTCAGAAGCTCGGCCTTAGAGCCTCCCAGGCTAGCCTAGTATATAAATATTTATTTATATTTTTTATACTACTTGTAATAACTCTCTCTGTCATCAATTTATTTCACCCCATTTTATTGGTTAATCAGAATTTTTGAATGATTTTGTTCTATATTATGCTATTTGGATATATATTGAATTTATGTATATTTATGGAATTACTAGTGTTGTTCTATATTATTCTTCATCCTCCTTCACACAAACAAACTCACAAAAACTCATTCGTTCCACTGTGCACTGCTTGTTTGTGTCAATTTATTTTTTATTTTTGTTGGCGTTTTTTTTTAAAATGGGCTAAGATAATATAACCTGTTATCTACCTTCTCTCACTTTAATTTTTATTTATTTATTGTAGACTTTGTAAATTATTGCTGCAAATTGGAGGCTATGGTTTCTATCTGGAAATTCATTTTTTGTGGAATTTTGTTCTCTTATTTTTATTCTTTAACATGCTAACAGGCTAAGACAGGCTTCACACAAGCTTTTATTTTTTGTAAATAAACCAGGCCACAGGCCAATATTATATTCGTGACAGATAACGGGCTAAGGCCAGTCGGACACGTTTAAATACAGGCTTGGCCCATTAAAATTAAAGCTCGGCTCGGCTCGGCCCGTTAACACCCCTATTGATCACAAAATAAAATCTTAGGGCTGTTTGATGGATGAAATCATAAAATAAGGAAGATCGGATATGATGTGTTATCAATTGTTTGGTAAACTATTAAGATATGATAAGTTTATTATGTTGGCTCATTTTATCATGTTTACAATAGGATAAGTTATCCTAAAAGGGGACTTAGATTAGAAATGTACAAGATAAGATAGCAAATATCATATCATTCATTCCAAATATAACTCAATACTTTTACCCTATAAACATTACAAGTCATTTGAGGGTCAACAGAGGCTTTCGATTTAAACAAGAGAGGGAGATAGTTATTGAAAAGGAAGCGCAAGAAAACAGGAGAGAAAAATTGAAAGTAAAGAGTAAACAATAAATTAAAAAAGAGAATGAGAGGTATTAGGGAAAAGGATAAAAAAAAACCTCAACGACGTTCTTGAGCAAAAGATCGTCTTCGGGAGTCCAAGGGACGAATGAAGCAAGAGCTCTCATGGCTTAACATAAACACTGTGTGTGTCACTCTCTTCGTTGTCTCTCTGTCACTCTCAACCCAAAACTCCCTTGTGAATGTCACTCGTGCGTTTCTTGGAATGGCAACGCTCGAAAGGGTTTTAGTCTTATTACAACGACGCCAGTAATAAAACCGAACCCACCGCTTCCGAATGAATAGGGATTTCTTTTCTTCTTCTTTTTGGTAAGATTTTAAGTTTTGAGTGAGAGGAATATTAGTCTCATATTATATGGGAGTAGCTCTCTCATGCTATAAAGAGAGTGCAAGTGGGGTCTACCATTAAAAAAAAGTGTGATTTTCAAAGTGAGATAAAATAAGATTTAAAATGAGGATAACTATCTCATATAAAATGTAAGTAGTATTTCTCCTTGAGTAAACACTCTTTGTCCTCAAACAAATTTAATGTTGCTAATTTTAGTCCCTAACAAATAAAAAACTATTCGTGGTCTCTAAGATTTTAAGTTCCAAGTAACTACTCTTTTTGGTCCTCAAAAAATTTTATTTTATGATGTTCGCTTTATTCCCTAGCAAATAAAAAGGTTATTCGTGGTCTTAAGAATTCAAAATGAACTCATTTAGTTGAAATCATGGTTCCTCACAAATTTAAAAATTACCCACATTAGTCCATCAAAAGAATTAAAATGGATCCATTTTGAATTTCTTATAGATCATAAATAGCATTTTTATTTGTTAGAGAGTAAAGCGTGCATGGTAAGATTTGTTGAAGACCGAAAAAGATATTTAATCTTAAGTTTTAATAGCTAAATATGATTTACGACTCCGTTTCAATCATCTCGTTTTTTTAATGTAAATTAACCTCATAAAGACCTATAAATATTAGGTTTTTCATTTTATCCTTTAACATAACATAACAAATTTTTTTACACACAAAACATTTTATGGGGCCCACACATTTTAAAAAAAAAAAAAAAATATATATATATATATATATATATGTGTGGCACGCAAAATGCACAATCACTTTTTCTACAACATAATAAACATAAAACCCTAAATATTAATATTTAGATTTCCCATATCTACATTATCAATTTATGTTATCAAATCAACATATAATAATATTTTTATACATTAAAAAAAATCTTTCTGTCATTCACTTCCCTTTATGGCTTTGTATTACCGTTACTTTTCCTGCTCAGGGGGAGGTTTTTATCCCCACATTCATGTGAAGATTGGCCTATCCTAATGGAATTAGTTTTTTTTTTTAAGATTCATAAATTGATATTGTAAAAATTTTATTTAAAGAGAATCTTTAAAAGATAAAATATCATTTTGATCAATTAAAATTACAATTTCCTTCTATTTTTTTCATGTTGCTCATTCATTCTGTCCTTATCGTATTTATTATTTTCTGATTAATTACAGAGTAAATATCCTTTTTAGCAAATTTTACGATATCCGCTTTAGTCTCTAGCAAATAAAATGGCTACTTATGGTCCCTAAGAAATTCAAAATAGACTCATTTAGTTGAAATCATGATCCCTCATAAATTCAAAAAAGATTCACATTAGTTCCTCAAAATGACTAAAATGGATCCACTTAAAATTTTTTAGGGACCACTAATAATTTTTCTATTTGCTAGGGACTAAAGCGGGTATTGTAAAATTTGCTGAGGACGGAAAATGATATTTATTTTTAATTATATCTTTATTTAATTTTTTTGGAATATATTTAAAATTATATTTCAAAAACATTGTTCTTTACAAAATATTTTATTTTCTTTTGTTTTTTAATACACCTAATAAAGAATTTCATTCTACTACTACAAAAAAAAAAGTACATCAAAAGTCTCTAACTTGTGAACCTCTGCGTACTCTTCAAACCATACACATACGGGTATTCAATGTCTACGTTTTTGACCATTTTATTCCATTTATTTTAACATGTTATTAATGTTGTCATATCTCATTAAATTTAATATAATAGAATTATTTAAGATGACCCCAGTCCTCCATAAAACTAAATAATCACAAAATAAAACCTTAGTGCCTCTTTGATGGATAAAATCATAAAATAAGGAAGATATGATATGTTATCAATTGTTTGGTAAACAAATAAGATATGATAAATTTATTATGTTGGCTCATTTTATCATGTTTACAATAGGATAAGTTATCCTAAAATGGGACTTGGATTAGAAATGGACAAGATAGGATAGCAAATATCATATCATTCATTCCAAATATAACCCTACACTTTTACCCTATAAACATTATAAGCCATTTGAGGGTCAACCCTTGCCATTGACCAACTGTCATTGCCTGTCATTAGCCACCTTTACCACCTACTACTGCCACTATCATCACCAGCCACCACCATTGTCATCGGTTACAACCACCCATCACCACAATTGCTCTTACTCACTGCCACCACCATCGCTTCCACCGCCACCACCCCTAACCACCGAGCACCAATCATCATCGCCACCCTTATCACTGTCCATCACCATCAATTAGCCACTTGTTAGCGTTGGTGTCGTCGCCACCACTACTTCCACCAACCACCCTCACTTGCCACCATTGCACCAACAACTATCACCATTGCCTTCGTTGCCATTGGCCATTGGCACCTCCAACCATCATCGCCATCAACCAATCCCTACTATTGTCACTTGTTATTACTGCTGGTATCACCACCATCCATTGCCACTTGCCCCTATAACTAACACTACCACCAATTCAATTGGTTACCCACCCCACTGTCACCACCTACTATTGTCGTTAGCCATCGGCCACCAATATTGTCAATAATTTAAAAATTTGTTTTTAAATTTTATTCGGTGAGGATATAATATTTAATATTTAATATTTAAAAAAATGAAAAATATTTATATATTTTAATATATTATATCTTAATATGTAAATAAGTAAAAAGATAATTTTAAAATCAATTTTAAAAAATCATATGAAATTCTATATCTAGTTATATCATATCATGATATTATATGGTTTACCTCAAACACCAAATATGATAACATTATCCTATCAGATCGTTTGCACATCAAACACAAAATCACTCTTATCCAACCTTTCTATCTTATCAAATCGTAGTTTATCACAGTGTTTTAAAACTCTGACCGGTCATCGATCTGGTCGAGGTACTGGGTCACTGGTTCAACCGGGTTGAACCAGATTTACTGTTCACATATTAAAAATATAAAAATATTACTTATATTAATAAAAATTAACATAAAAAAACTATCAATAAGCTTCAAAAAATAAATTGATCTTCAATGATAGCAAATATTATATACTTCTAAGCTTTTAGCTCTAGACCATATCCTAATATTGGATTAAAATTGCAATATAAGTTAAATGCAACTTTTGTGCTTGACATGATACAGATAAATTAAATCATGATAACAAATTGTATGCATGAAATATAAACTAAGAAAAAAGTGTCACCGTTATCATGATAATAAATAGTATGCATGAAATATACACTAAGAAGAAAGTATCCACCGTTGAGATAAGATCATGAGACCTAAATGTTTATCACCACTTAACTTCATGATATCATTATAAGATGCAAATAAATTACATAAACGAACTGCACTAATCTAAAATACCTTATTATTTTTACCTTACTTTTAATCATATTCATCATAAAATATGAATATGATTTAATTCAATAGTTCTTATCAACAAAAAAAATACCCAAAAAAAAGAATAACCGGTCTAACCCGGGTCAACCGGGTCGCGGGGTTTCGGGCGGGTCAACCGGTCCAATCCGGGTTGACTGCATAAGCGATCCAACTACCCGCTCGGACCGGGGAACCCACCGGATCTCCGAATCCCGGGTCGACCCTGCCGGTCCGAGCCGGGTTTTAAAACACTGGTTTATTATGTTCACCAAACGAGCACTTAAGATAAAGGATAAGAAAAACATAATGGTTAATTTGTCTATTAATAATTGGAATAGTCTCACGTTCATTCTTATTATTAACTTAATAACTTGCTACTCACATATCAATATGCCCAATAAGAGTGATAAAATGTGTCATGATCCAGGGATCGACACGCAACACAGCTTGTCAAAATGTGGGTCATGTTGACCTGTGTGATATAATGTTTCGTAAATAACACGAATGTCATGTCGTGTCACGGGTTGTCTCGCGTGTCTATTCGCAAAAGTTTATGGTTAAAAAAAAATTAAAATTTTGATGATTTTGACCCAATTCGACGCAGGTCATAGGTCAACCTGTATATTTTATTTAGTTTTTTTCCTCGATTTCAATTTTTTTAGAAAAATCAATTTTTTAATTTTTACGGGTCAAACTGTGTGACTCATGGTTGGTTGGAATTTCAATTTTTAACCTGTGAGCAAAAACGGGTTGTATTCAGGTTGGACAATTTAACCTGACCTATCGACAGGAACCCGACCTACCGACACATTTTGTCGCCCCTAAATTGCCCAAACAGGTATATGAATTTTAGGAAATTATAATTGAAATGTTAATTTTGACAAATTGCATTTTTAACTAAAATTATAATATTAATCAATGTTCTATCATGTTAAAGGAAATTATGTCTTTTTCTTTTTGGATATAAGTGAGAATTAAACATATATACTTCCTAATACAACTTATCCAAATTCCACCAGATCAATCCTAATACCTTAAATTATGTTTTCTCTAAGTCTATGTATTGGTCTCGTAAATCGTAATACGGCTTATCTACCAAACAACAGCCCTTTAACCTTTTTTTTTTTTTGTATCCTCAACACTTTAACCCTTAAATATAGATATTAAGGTGATTTTTATACCAAGTTAATATCATAATATTCGATTACAAAAAAAAAAAATCATAATATTCAAGCTCTTATATTGGGTTTATAAGAACAAACTTATAAATTGATTTAATGTGTAAATAGAATTTTCTAGGAGTATATAAAATAAAAACTTGATAATATACCATAGTAAATATTTATTTTATGGGAAAAAGTTTCTGATGTTACTTTAGACAACATTGTCTAATGTTCATCGAAACGACGTCGTTTTTAAGTTGAAAAATTAAAAAATTAGAATGATAAAAATTGTTATATCCATGAAATAAATTAAAATTACAAAAATACCATGATTTTCGTCCCAAAACAACGTCATTTCAATGAACATTAGATAAAGTTATCTAAAGTAGATTTAGAAAAAACAAACCCTTATTTAATTGATCAAATGTATGCGTGATATATATTAAATCAACTATAAAAAATGTGCTGGCAATGGATTTTTGTCCTGCTTTAACATAACTATATAATGTTAAAAAAACTAGTCATTTGTTTACAAATCGACGGTTAATAGTTAAAGTAATATTTTTTATTTTTTTATTTTATGAATTTTTTCATTTAAACTTTAATCATTAATTTCTGAATGAATGACTGAGTTTTTTTTTCAAATAACATCAAAATTGTTCTTTTCTAATATTACATATATAATTAAAAAAAAATATTAAAGTCTTTTCTGAATGAATGAATGACTGTGATTTACTTCAGAATCACTTATGCCCCTGTGATTTTTTTTCTTATCACATATGCCCCTATGGTTGGTAAAAGGAATATATATTGATATATATATATATATATATATATTTTATCACATATGTCCCTGTGCTTTCTATATTTTTTTCAAAGCACATGGACATATATGATAGACTTTTTTTAAAAAACCTTTAATTTTTATTTATTTATTGTAGATGATTTTGAAGCAAATTGGAAGTTAGGGTTTCTACTGGAAATTAATTTTTTGTGAAACTTTTCCTTGATTTAATGTATAAATAAATGTATATTTTTCAATTCGAAATACTTCAACTTTGAATGGTTATATTATACAATTAATGTCTACAGAAATTAAAGCTAATTAATGTCTAAACACTTTCATGACCATTTTTTTACAATTAATGTAATAAAGTTAATGGAATTTTTGTAATTAAATAGCTAAATTGATATCAACTTAATTTATTTGGTTTATGAAATTGATATTTATTATATCTTTTGCAAATATAGTGTTTATTATAAGAAATCAATTACTGGATGCAACCAATTTAACTGGACATTAACTACGACCAGTGACTCGTTTAGTTGTATATTTTTTAAATAAAAAAATGCCTAAAGAATTTCAAGATAATTAAATAAGTATTTTCTTTAACAAAAAAAAAGTTAAACGTTTTGTTCATAGATTAAAAAGAATATTTTTTGCTTACCAAAAAAAAAAAGAATATTTTTTTTAAAGAAATTATCCAAACACTTTATATATATATAAAACACTGACCGTGCTAGCATTCTCATTCAGTCCAACGAAGCATCATATCATATTAATTTCTGGTATGATTAGGCCAAACAACAGTACTCAGATAAACAGTTCATGAGTTTGCAATTTAATTCAGGCATGCCTTTGGATGGAAAAGATTCATGACAGTGTTTTATAAATAAATACATATATAAAAACTGGAAGGGGTGCATATTTTAAAGAGTAAGTAACATATAACTAGTCATTTTATTGGAAAGTGAATCTGGTATTTCTTAATTAGAGAGCTTGCGCACTAAAAAAGTAACGGGTAAGTGGTTAGATCAGACCCTGCTCCGTCATGGGCATTAGGATGGCTAGGCTGTAGGCTCAAGGCAAACATCCTTGGACCAATATTTGAGAATCCAATGACAGAATCATACTCCCCTCCATTGTCTATCATTCCAAAGCGTGGATCTTCCGCTCTTGCTTCCTTTAATAATCAATAAAACAATTGTCATTTCAGAATATTTCTTTAACAGTAAATATCATTTTCACTCCTTATCAAATTTAAATTTCACGATAGATCACTTTAGTTCCTAACAAATAAAAATGTTATTCGTGGTCCTAATAAATTCAAAATGAATTTATTTAGTCGAAATCATGGTCCCTCGTAAACTCAAAAAAGACCCACATTAATCTCTCAAAAGACCCAAATTTCAAGTGATCAGAGACTAATGTGGGTCGTTTTTAAATTTGTGAGAGAACACAATTTCAACTGAATGAGTCAACTTTGAATTTCTTTGAACCACGGATAACCTTTTATTTGCTAGGGACTAAAGGGACATCATAAAATTTGCTAAAGTACAAAAAGGGTATTTACTCTTTCTTGAATTTAATTACATAATCAATAAAATTACAAGACATATTTATGTATAAGCTATGAAGCATTACATATATTTTAAAATCAACAGAAACGTATGCTAAAATACATACTAAGTCACGCAGGAGTCTGTTGTGTACTTCTTTCTCGTTATTAAACTGAAAAAAAAAACATGAATTTCAATAATCAAATAAAGTCAACCAACTACTGAAGAACAGATTATTAACGAAATAAGTTAGCTACTTTTACCTTCTTCCTTTGGGTGTCAATCTGATTAGTAATCACCTTATACTGTCAACCATTGTGATAATAAGGAACTGGTTAGCATGGTATAGCAAATTCAAAATCTTCAAAATCCTCACAAAAGAGTAAGGTGAGATAGTTGTTTTTTTTTTTTTTTTTTTTTTACAAATTAACATTAAAATAAACTATTAGATACAACTGTTATATGTAAATTAACTTAAAAATTAAAATGCATGATAGTTTTGTAAAATATATACTTGAGACATATTGGTGCGGACAAGCATTCAGATTCAAATTTCAGTTATCCAGAAAACAACACATGCCAGAAAACAAACACTCCCTTTAAGCAAAAAGGAACCAGATCCACTCTGGATTAGTCAAAGAAAACAAATTAATTTTAGGCAGTTAGATCATATATAGTAGACAACCCTTATAATACCGGGGTTCTAAGACATTCGCCTTAAAGAGGTAATTAGGATCAGTTTAAAAAAAATAATAGACTAAAAAATTGAGCCGCTACTCACTCCCTTTAAGCAAAAAGGAACCAGATCCACAGGATCCATGTTCACCAATAGAAAGAAAATCCACAAAGAAAACAAATTAATTTTAAAGAATAACCATTACAGATTAAATAGACCATATATCTTTACAAAAAAAAAAAAATAGATCATATATACATAGACATTACCTAAAAAAAAAAGAAAGAACTTATACAAAGTTTCCAATGTTGCCCGGGATCGTGTGGTTCTTTCTCAAACTAAGACACTGTGGGATACGGCGCCAATGAATTAGAACAAGGGAAGGGGTCCCCAAGTTTGAGCAAAATTTAGACATCTCTTACCAAATAATGTTGGACCTATCTTGTCTTAATTAAAATAAAAAAAGTATCAAGTGCAATTGCTAGAATTCAAGAACTTAATTAAAGAGCAAGTTACAAAACAAAGACAATAAATTATTATGCTAGTTTGTTAAAAAATTTACTCTCGTTAAATTCTCAAATAGCAGAGGGTTTCATAGGTTAACACAGAGTAGTGTGAGTACTCATATAGCAAAGCAAAGGTGGGGATGTACTAGCTAGTAGTACTGCCCCGTCAAATTTTTAAATCACGCTTTCTTTCAAGGGTTAAAAATATATTTCCTTAATAAAAATCCCAAATCAGGTACGGTAAATTTTAACCAATTAACAATTATTTTATGAATGTTTAATCTGTTAACTTTTTCAATCCTTCATGTTAAGCGTACACCGAACACATCATAAAATTAAGAATCTATCTTATAAAACTTCAACTTTGTGCTATGTCCCGGAACCAGAAACTTAAGCTTGCACTCCCAAATATGTTCCTTCAGGGTATAAATATTGTTAGAGATATATAAAATGATTAACATAACTTTACTTAAAAATTTAAATTTTTGAGTTGAATTGATTTTATATATAGTATCAGAGATTCGGTGTCACGAGTTCGATTCTCACCGTCCTCATTTTCTCTTGTGAAATTTCTTAGCAGGTGGGTTTGTGTATTGTACACGAGCCCACTTTCTCTCGTTATAAAAACATTAATGTAACTTCACCCGACAGTTTAAACTTTTGAGTTGAATTGGTTGTTTAGAGCAGCCGAAATTATGAAGTTCTTAAACATAGAAGCATATATAAAATTAACTTCTTAAATTATGAAGTTCTTAATCTAACCTTACGCTCACGAACAACCTTGGCAGCCTTGTCCATTTCTTCCTCAAGGAGCCTAAGGTCTTCCATGTTCAGATCGTTCAGACAATCCCCCATCCTCTGCCTGTCCCATGTAAACGGTACATATATATAGCTAGGATCAAGAAAAAATATTAACAAAGACATATATATGAGAAATATATACCTAATCTCCTTGCGAAGATTCCTGTTCACATCTCTGAGTTTCTTCAAGTTCTCTTGCATATTCTGGCGAACAAACAAATCCCAAATTAAGTTTCTCTATAATGAGAGCCAGAACACGAAATATGGGGAAGAAAGAAGAAAAAAAGGGAAAAAGGGAAGAGATGAAAAACCTCATAATGAGAGCTCCACAGATCAGTTCCAACAGTCATCTGGTACTGATCGAAGAACTGCTTTGTTCTGGACAAAAAAAAAGAAAAAAAAAACAACGATATATTCGGTAATAAATCCAAGTGGTTAGGGTAGCTACTAGCTAGGGTTTTTGGAGTAATTAATAATAAAACGTACGAGGTGGAGGGGCTAATGTACTCGTGGAGCTTGCCAGTGCTGGAGAACATAACAATAGAAACCTTGGCATCACAGAGAACGGTGAGCTCGTTGGCCTTCTTGAAAAGGCCATTCCGTCGTTTAGAGTAAGTTACCTGACGGTTTGTGGTGTTCTCTATCCTCTTGATCTGGATCTTTCCTCGAGCCATCTTCTTACCTAGCTCGATCTGGTTCTAGATGTTTCTTAATTTCTATAGTTCCTACCCTCTCTCTCTCTCTTTTTCTGTGGCTGGGATTGGAATAGGATCAATCAGAGAAACAAGGGGAAAGAGATATACAAAGAGAAGGTGGGACAGGTGTATTGCCCAAAATGATAGGCTCTTTGCCAAATTGACGAAAGTGTTTGCAGGGTTTGTTATAAATGTCGTATCGTATTTCTGGTTCCTTCGTCAACGCCATTCCATGTGGGGTGTGGGGACCCTTACTTTCCGTCCTACTCCGTCACGGAACCGTAAACCGCTCCCCGTGACCTAAATGAGGTTTATCGATCCATATGATACAGCACTTAGGGCAAGGCACCCTACATCTAGCTTGCATCATGCAACTTTTGCTTCTTTGTTTTGGGGCCATGGAATCATTTTTATATAATTATTACATTTTAGTGTTATATTTTAAGGGAATATATTTCTCTGAGTTAATTTACCTTATGCAAAAAAAAAAAAAGACCTACTAAGAAAAAGAGAGAAAAAAGGAAGAGTAAATTCCATTTATTTTTTTGGGAGAGATTATAGTTACTACATCTTTTTCTTACTACTAAATCTTAATCGTTGATTTTCGCCAATCTAACGGTTAAGATTTATTGAAAATTAATAATTAATTAATAATTATTATCCAATAAATCTTAATCGTTAGATTGACAGAAAACAACCGTTGAGATTTAGTAATAAGAAGTAGTAAGAAAAAAAGATAGTAACTATAACATCCCTAATTTTTTTATATGTTGAAAGAGAAAATTTATCCCACCATTCAGAATGAAAAGACCGCTACTTGCACCCAAGGTTTTTTTTTTTTTTTTTTTTTGATTAATACACCCAAGGTTTTTATTGTTAGTGGTGACATGGACTGGCTACTATTTAATAGTTATTGTTAGTCACAGTAAGTGCATCTGTATTGAACGCAACTTAATATCCTTGGGATTACATGTTGCGGCATATATGATACATATGTAGTTACATATATATAGCACTGTTACATTACTCGGAACTCGTGGTTAAGGCTGTAAGTGAGAAACGGAAAGAGTAGAAAGCTTATTTCTTCAAAGTTCAAGCATCAAATTCCAAAGCCTTGGCTTGTCACATCGCACTAAATTGGGATAAAGTTAACGTTGTCATGTTGAGGCTCGTGGTATTGTTATTTCGAATACCTCACGTACACCTTGATAGCAGATCTTAAAGTGCTCATCCACTCACCTTAGCTTAATATTCGTCAGGAGAAATGTGTAGTTTTACCAACAAAGCCACTTCTACCGTAAAATTTAACATGCTTCAGGCTCGTTACTTATTCAGTGATCCATTTTTTTATAAATGGAAAATTTTCTTCATTTCTATCCCTCTCTTTTTGATTATTTTTTCCTCCATCTTTTTTTTTTTTTTCTGTTTTAGGAAATGACCACCATGGTCGAGGCCCATAAAATATCTTCTCTGGTTGTAGATAGATGGATAACTTAAGTATGCTAACAGAAATTAGATTATAGCCATATATATGAAAAAGACTTTATTGGCGATATTATACCCATTTTGGTGATCTACTGGTGTTGAGGGAATTAATCTTGAGGGAATCAATCTTTAACAGTCGGCTTGGGATACCTTTGGAGCAACCCAAAAAAGAAATGTGAGATTCTGAATGTTTTTAGAATTTTATTTTTATTTTTATTGAGGGATAAGTTATATTTACAAATTTTTGTTTACAAACTCTTACAAACAACACTATGTCTGACTGATAATATACTATTGAGTAAAGTATTACTGGTCATACATAGTGTAGTTTGTAAGTTTGTAAAATAAAAAAAATTTGTCAACATAACCCTTTTCCTTTATTAATTACATTAAGAATATTATTTTCTTAAAAACTTAAACAGGAAACTCATAAAATCAATTTTAAAAAAAAATCTTAAACTAAATAAACCTTGATCTAATCTTGATTAGAAATGTTCAAAGAAAATATTCACTTCAACAATTTATTAAAAAAGTATTGTATGATTTTTAATAATAAATTGAAAAATACAAATTATAAAGTTGTCTCACTATTAAGTTTATAATTTTTACTATTTGATTTATATATTTTTTATCTAATTTTTCTATTTAAAGCTATTAGCAATATGGATGACTAGATTTTTATTTTAATTTTTGTAGTTTCTAGACAACCATGCATTTTACGCCTTTGTTCCCTATACTTATGTATTTATCTTTCTTACTAATTTCTTTTTCTTATTTAGTTATTTGTTCTCTTATTTTATTCTCATATTTTTCATTTCATTTATTATTATTTCTTTTTCTTTTTTCTCAATCTTTTTTATTTTATTTTATTTTATTTTATTTTATTTTCATTATGGCCGATCCCAATTAATTCCATATAAGGGTGTTATTGAGGTTAATGTTGATATAATATTTGTTATTTAATTTATAATTTTGAAAAATATAATAGTGCTTACTCAGAATATCAAAATGCACCTCAAATATTTGATATTAATTGTAAATTAGTATGGCTAAATTCATGTGTGATACATGATACGTCTCTAAAAAGTAAAAACAATAGTCTATTTGCTCTTCATATCAACGCTTTAGGTTGTGGGGCTTACATTCTGACTGCAAAGCACCTACTCATGGGGAACAAAAAAACGCAACTACTTGTATAAAGGCAATTTGAATTGATTTGGATGAGTAAAATTACCCCTTCATAGATTGTTTTTAAAGCTGCGAGTGAAGTGTTACTGTTAGGGTGAGCTGTCACTCTTTTCAAATTTATAATAATCTTTAACTGTGAGAATTAATTTAATTTTTTATATATTCTTTCATATACATAGATATAGTTACAATTTCGTCGTTACACACCAAATTTTTTTTTTTTTTTGGTTACAGCAAGGGGCAATGCCCCCACAAAATAAAAGAAAAGCAAACAAGAAGGAAGGAAAAAAACAGAACAAGAAATAGCAGAAAACAAAACATCAAACACTAGCAGAAAGCCAGGAACAAGCATCATCCTATATTTCTCCTAGCAGCCACCTTATTCAGATCCGGATCCAAAAGATCAGCAGCAAGAAGATTTAACAGATCGCTGTGAGGGGAGGAGATTGATTTGAGCCCAAAGGAATCATCCAAAGCCTTCTTCGCAATCCAATCCGCACAGGTGTTGCTACTCCTAGGAATTTTATTCAATAAGATAGTCCACTCTTTCATTAAAAAGACTCGAATCTTAGCTACCAATGGCAGCTTTCGAGTATCATTACCATGATTGGTAAGAAGGCAAAACGCTTGAGAAGAATCAGTTTCCAACACTAGTTTCCTCCAGCCATGCTTCCAGGCGAAATCAAGTCCATAAAGGAGAGCCCAAAGTTCAGCATGCAGAGGAATGCAAGAGCCAATGAAGGCTGAGAAACCGCCACACCATAATCCATTCCTATCCCTCAAGAGACCACCACAAGCTGCCCGATTACCTCGCACAGCCCCATCCACATTTAATTTCAGAAAGTCCTCCGCAGGCCTAATCCACGATGTAGGAAGTTGAGAGTGAGAAGTTCCTGAAAATGTTTTTTTAAACTTAGCCAAACAGAACCTATTTTCCTCAATTTCTACAGCAATAACCTTTGAAGGATCCTCAGGACGCTGGAAACCTTCTTCGTGAATTTCCTTATTCCTCCATAACCACAAAAAGTAGCAAGTGGTAAAGAAAGAGTCTCTCCAATCCTTGAGGTTGCTGTTGTTTGAAGTGAGATTCAGAATCATCCACTCCCTAAAAGAAATCACAGTGAGGAAACTCGGTGGAAGAGGGTGCAACATGGGCAACAGCCAGCACTTTCTTGCCTTCCAACAATCTCTAAACACATGAAGGCAATCTTCAATCACTTCAGGGCAGAAAGGGCACTTATTGGAGCTACCACTCCACTTTGATATTGACTCTCTTGTTAGCATTCTATCATGAAGCATTTTCCAGATAAGCATTTTGACTCTTTCCTTGCCTTTCCACTTCCAAATACGGTCCCAACAGTCAATGGGGGAAGGATTGCTAGAATCTAACAAGTTATTGTATGCCAGCTTAACTATGGAATGCCCAGGGTTCCAGTTAGTCCAAGCTATGCTATCCTCCTCGGCTTCATCATCTGGATGAGGAATGGCAAGAATTTTGTTCACCACATTAAGGTCAAAATGGTTCACAAGATAATGCCCATTCCAGCCTCCTTCAGAAAGGAAAATACTGCTGCTAATCTTTAAATCCAAGACCTCTTGAGAAGGAAGGGTATGAGTATGAGCAAGGAGGTTTGGGCTGAGACCAGTCCAATTGTCTTTCCAAAAATCAATCTTCTTGCCATTACCTATTTGCCAAGAAGTATTGCTTATCATTTGAGGCCAGACCTTACAAATGCTTTTCCACAAGTGAGAATCATAAGGTTTACTAACTACCTCTTTTAGCATATCTTTTCTCCTGCCATATTTGGATAGCAAGACTTGGACCCAAAGCTGAGATGGAGACTGAACCATATTCCAAGCACACTTTTGGATGAAAGCTTCATTCTGGATGCGGAGATTGAGAATACCTAACCCACCCTGGTTTTTAGGGAGTTGAAGGTGTTCCCAACCGATTGCATGATGCTTCCTATGAACCTCAGTATCTCCCTAAATGAAATTCCTTTGCTTCTTTTCAATTTCTTCACAAATACCCACAGGTAATAAGCTGTTTTGCATGTGGAACATAGGGATAGTGGAGATGACCGATTTTGCTAGAGTCACTCTACCTGCCATAGATAGACACTGATTTTTCCAACCATTGAGCCTATTGTTAACCCTATCCATGATCTCTCCATAGTGAAGTTTACTAATCCGGCCATGTTTCATTCTGTACCCCAGGTATCTGCCCAAGTTTTTTGTTTGAGCAAAACCACTAATCTTCACTATCTCATTAGCAACATCAATTGGAACATTTTTGGAGAAGAAGATATTAGATTTTGGGTAACTCACCTTCTGTCCAGACATGATCCCAAACTTTGTGAGGCACTCCATTACTGTCTTGATTTGGTCAGTTTTGGCTTCTCCAAAGAGTAACAAATCGTCAGCGAAGAGGAGATGAGATATGGATGGTCCACCTCTACCAGCTGCCATTGGCTTCCACTCTTTCTTTGCAATTGCATCAGAAATCAAGTGTGTCAGTTTTTCCATACAAAGCACGAAAATGTAGGGAGATATTGGATCTCCTTGCCTCAAACCTCTACTCGGAAGGATGCTACCAGCCTTGGAACCATTCCAGAGGATTTCAAGCTCAGCTGAAGTGATGCACTGCATTATGATATTCACCAGAGATTCTGGGATGTTTATCTCAGACAACACTTTATATATAAAATTCCAAGACATCCTATCATAGGCTTTCTCTAAGTCGATTTTGATTGTGAAGAATCCCCTTTTCCCCTTCATTCTATTCATAGAGTGAACCATCTCTTGAGCAATGATAATATTGTCCTGCATTTGTCTTTTAGGAACGAAACTGACTTGTTGAGGAGAAATCAATTTGTTGAGAAGGGGTTTCAGCTTGCTCACTATAATCTTGCTGATACCTTTATAAAGAACAGAACACAAAACAATCGGGCGAAATTGGTTAATCTTTTCTGGTTTTTCCAGTTTTGGAATGAGAACCAGAAAGGTTTTATTTAGATCCTTCACCTCATCCGGCTTCTCCCAAATCTGATGCACACAATCAACCACTTGCTTTTTCATAATATCCCAGTTTTTTTGGAAGAAAAAAGCTGGGAAGCCATCTGGACCAGGAGCTTTGAGAGCATTCATGGAGAAGAAAGCTTCCTTGATACTCAATTCCGAGATAGGATCCTTCAAGGTTGTCAACTCAGTCTCCTCTAATGCAGGCCAGCAAGTATTGGTGACTTCCCAAGGTCTGGAGTGATCTTCTTCAGTAAAAAGATTAGTGAAGAAATCATGAATAATCTTGTTCAGGCTGTCTTCTTCTCTAACCATATGACCCTCATCATTCTTGAGCTCTAAAATTTTGTTTCTGGCTCTTCTAATTATGGTAGTTGTATGATAGAATCTTGTGTTACGATCCCCATCCTCAATCCATTTGCATCTAGCCTTTTGAAACCAAAGAGCTTCTTCTTGTTCTAAAACTCTATTCAACTCATCCTGAAGAGCAAAATCAAGATCAGATTGGGCAATATCATGCTGGTTGGTGTGGTTAATCTGGGTCTCTTGGATTCTTTTTAAAAGGTAATCCTTCCTAACTTGGATACAACCAAAAACTCTTTTATTCCAAGATTTAAGCGGATCAATTAGGTTTTCCAGGCAAGTGACAATCTTGGTATGGTGGTTCCAGATAAACTTGAGAAAGTGAACAAAAGTGCTATGACTCTGCCAAGCTACCAGGAATCTGAAAGGTCTCTCTTTCCACTGGTTCTCGTTGGGGAAAAGAGAAAGAAGAAGAGGATTATGATCTGAGTTTAGTCTTGGTAAAGCTCTAACATCCGCATCTCCAAAAGTGGTTCTCCAAGCTGCATTTGAACAAATTCTGTCAAGTCTCTTGAAGACTCTATCAAGATGAAGCCATTTGGGTCCCCTCCAAGTGAATTTAGAGCCTCTACAACCCAGATCCAGCATATGGCAGTCATTTAACATGTAGGAAAACTTCTGACATCTAGCAATATTCACAGGGGCTCCCCCTCTTTTCTCTTTTGAGGAAGCTATCTCATTGAAATCCCCCATCATAGCCCAAGGTCCCGTCATGCTACCATTGATTCTTCTCAGATCCGTCCAAAGCTCATCACGGACTTTCTCTCTAGGATTGGCATAAACCACAGTGAGATGAAAGGAAGGACCATGATTAACAGAACAAGACAAGTGAATGAATTGATTAGATTTCTCTATGACAGATATATTGAACCTTTCTTCTTTCCAAAGAATCCAAATACCACCAGAAAAACCAATAGCATCTACTAGAACATACTGGTTGAAACCAAGTTGTTTTATTTTCTTCAGGGCTGCTACACCACTGATCCTAGGCTCTAGGATGGCAACCATGCCAATCCTATACTTTTTGATGAAATTTCTTAGGGATGTCTTAAAGGACTTTTTTGCAGCACCCCTAACATTCCATACAAGGCAATTCATTAAATAACTAAATTGGTCCCAGGTTTGCAAAGTACCTGGTTACTTTGTGTCCTATGCTCAGAGGCATCTTCCCTGTTTGGATTCTCCATCTTCATCCCATCTTCTGAAGCTCTATCTGGAGGTTCAGCTTTCCACGAGGTCTCCTCACTGCCCGAATTGGAAATTTCCATCTCTGCAGGAATGGCAACAGTCTCACATAGCTCACCAACATCCTGACCACCCTCAATGTTTGTTGACTGAGTGGCAGCTATCTTGGAACAAAGCTCTATTTCAGTTTCCACATTGGATTGAGCCTTACTATTAATGATGATAGTATGGGCTGGAGATTCTTGCCTTGGTTTGCTCTTCCAAGTTGTCTTATTGGATGAAGGGAGCTCTATTGGTTTGGAGCTAGACCCACTTTGAGGAGATGCAGTGGTGAACACAAAGGAATTGATCTTGTCTTTCCCTTTAGTTTTATGTCTGTTTTTACCTGTGGCTTTTTTTCCCCAGACTGGAGCTTCACATTAGCTGCTGGGCTACTGAGCAGAGAGGAGCTGCCCCCCTTGTTCTCCTTTTGTTCCCCCAGAAGGGTTTTCGAAACTGAGCTAATCAGCTCTGTATTTTCAGGATCCTTCCTTATCTCCTTTTTCTGGTTAGAGGAACTCCCATTATTAGAGATATCAGCTCCAAAAGTTCGCTCTTCTTTTGTATCCTTCATCTTTTGAGAGAAACTTTTCGGGAATTTCTTCTTCTGCACAACCATCCAGGGCCCCACACTCTGGTTCTCTGAATTTTTTTCTGTATCAGACACATTCGTGCTCCGATTAGGTTGCACTTCAGCAGGATTCACATTCTGATTGCATTGCTCTTTATTGTGCCCATACTTTCCACACTTTACGCAAATTAAGTAAAGACTCTTGTATTCCACCTTAAAGATTCTGTCCTCCAGAATATATTCTCCTCTCAGGGTTTTGGATAAATCCAATTCAACACAGACTCTCGCAAATTTCCCCCTATCACCCGTAGATGTATTTCTATCAACCTTTAACACTTTCCCAATAGTATCACCAATGATTTTCAGAAAAGACATCACACAGAATTCTTGGGGAATACCTGGAAGACGAATCCACGCAGCAATTCTATGAATGTTGGCTTTGAATGGATCAAAAAAAGGTTCCCACTTCCTGATTGCCAGATAGTGCCCCATCAAAACCCATGGGCCGCCGGTAAGAGCCAGGTTCAGATCTTCAACGCTTGTGAACTTCACCGAGAAGAAATCATTTCCTAAGTCGGCTACAGTTAGAGGACCCGCTTTTGCCCATAGGTTAGCAAGCTTGGTCTTCATATACATCACTCCTACCTTTTTGCCCAGAAGTTTGACTATGATTGCATTTTTCCAGGGGCTTCTAAGTCTTTGTTTGGCTTCCTCCGTGCATCTTATTCTCACTGACCCATCTGCTCCGTAAATGGTCTGGAACCCTTGTTCATTGATTACCCCTAGACTCGGGTCAAGAGGTTCACTCACTTCCTCTGTTAGATTGGCTTGCCAAGAGTCTTCTTCACCCTTAGTATTGTCGCTGGATCTAAGGGCTGCAGCGAAAGATATCATTTTCCCAGAGGGAATACGTTCAGAGATGTTGCCTAAACTTGCACCTCTGTTAGATGAATCTGGAGAAAATTCCTCTCCGTTTTTGGAACGCTTGATACTCTTCCTCATTAGATCGTTTGATTCAGGTTGTGTTGTTGTTGATGCTGGACCGCCGTGACTTTCGTTGGAGGAACCCATCTCGTTTGCCCTAGCAGAGAGAAAAACATAGGATGCTTTCTTTCAAAATTACAATTATAAATTTTACACACCAAATCTTTAAATCTTGAGATCTATGGCCCAAAATTGAAGAGTTATAGTTATAATTTACCCAGAATAAAATACTGATTCAAATATGCATTTTTCATTTATAGAAACGGAATCAATCAAGTCCTCCGATATAGATAGGGCTTCAACATTAGAGTGGAGGAGTTTGAAATTGGGTTTCCACGCGCGGAACCCAACTGGAACATCTCTAACTAGCAGCACACATTTGAGCGCCGCCCCCTATTTCTTTAGCCCATTACCATACGTTTTATCATATTTGGTACATGGTTTTCATTTTCTCCTTCAACATAACATAACAAACTTTCTCACACACACAACATTTTGTGGGGTCCACACATTTTAAAATAAAAAAAGAAAAAAATATGGCACGTAAAACGAATTTCTATAACATTCCACAATCACTTTTCCTACAACATAATAAACATAAAACCCTTGCTCAATAAGATAACCCACAGATACTTCAGCAATTGCATGAGCATTTGACTCCAGATATGGATTGTCGAGATCAATTTTCACTGTTGGACTGATGGTGTTGGTATTTAGTATCCGGTGGAGAGTGAAATCTCTATGTTAGCCAATGATTTTTTTTTTAAACAATGGTTTAAAAAAAATTATAGTCAATTGTTCTCCTGTCAATCTCATTTTTATCTTAACTATATATATGTTAATACGCACGGCTAGCTTTATGATTCTACGCTTCTAATTCTTTAATATGACATTATTTTATGAGTTTTATAAGAGTTATGTTGTTGGAAAATTGGTTGTGTTATGTTATAGAGATTTATTTTACGTGCCGGATTTTATTTTCTTTTGCTGTGGGCCCCACAAAATGTTGTGTGTGTAAAAAAAAATTTATAGTCGTGTTAAATAATAAATGATAAACCCTTATTTTATTCACCGATTAAATATATGTATATTGTCAGTGTTGTTTAATGTTTTTCCTTGCCTTCGTTGAACTCTTAACTAGCAGACAAAGTTTGAACAGTCGTCACACATCTTGTTTAGTTTCCAAGAAAACAATAAGAAAAACCCAAAGTTTATCATTTGAGTTAAAACTTAAAAGTCATAAAACACCTCTACCTAATCCCTTTGATTTTGACGTGCCTTATTTTTTTAGGTTTTTTGCCTTATTTTCACTCTAGTAAGATCAACTCGACGATGCTCTGTGATTTGCCCCTCATGTCACAAGAATAATCAAATAGCTTGCACCATTTGTCCTATTTAATTAAGTATTTATTTCTTATACGAACAATTTGCTTCTTTTTTTATGTTTGAATAAAATTGGTCAGTGCCCGATTAGAACAATATTATACTAATTTCAAGTTTATGTAACTTTCAATAATCAATAGCTACAACTGTTTTCATCTGTCTAAGATTATAAACTAATTAATGACATACTGATCCTTGCTTGGTCCTATATATAAATGAGCGCAGTCAGATATGAAAAAGATATTCTCATCTGAATTCGAACTAACAAATTTGTAAAGTCGTGTTTTACTGCAGAGCAGATATCAGAAACTTCGCCAACTGGAAGATTCATGAACTTTGTTGTCTTTTTTTTTTTTTTAGTACAAGAACTTTGTTGTCTTTATATAGCGCTAACGCGTTGTCATAAGATTAATGATTCCTTGTGCAAATTTCCTTTCTCCTCGGGTTCGTGTTCGTCTTATTATAGGGCAATGTAAGAGTTATGTAAGAGGAACCAAAATTATTTTCCTATAGATACAATTTTCGATGGGATCCATGAATTAAAAAAAGAAATAGTGAAAGCTGGTTCCTGTTACATAACTCTTATATTTAGTCCAAAAAATTTATAAATAAAAAATTATGAATTTATGACTGACTATTTTGAAAATAATTACACATTTATTACACAATATCATCCCTATTTTGGACGTCACCAATCACGCCTAATTAAGGCGCCTCTAAAGAGGCAGTCACGCCTAATTTAGGCGTCACTTATCAGGTGTTGACATGTGTCACATTTTTTATTTTTCAAACAAATTTTTAACAAATTTATCGTAAAACTTCAGGCCATAACTTTTGACTCAGATATCCACATCAGGTAATTCTTTTTTTGATTCCACATAACTTTTCGAGATTTACGCAGTGACATCTCATTTGACATATTTTATTTCTCTCAAACACAATATAAATTTGTAAGAATGATATTATAAGAGCGATTAAGCCTCCGTGTTCTGGGTTTTTGATTTAAATTAAAAAGATAATTTTTATTTTTATTATAAAACAAAATTTGGTTTGTGATTTAAATTAAAAATAAAAATAAATTGTGAATTTTTTCCAAAAATAAAATTATTCTTCCTTAGAGATTTAGAATATTTATTTAATTATTTCCTTTATTAATACAGATTTTCCAAATTGATTTTTGAGTTTAAATCACAAATCAAATCTTTATTTTTTCGTTATTAATAATAATTTTTTTATTTTTAATTTAAATCACAAACCAATTTTTTTGGTATAATAAAAATAAAAAAATTTATTTATTTAATTTAAATCACAAATCAAATCTTTATTTATTTTTTTATATACAAATCACAAACTCAGAACTCAGAAGCTTAACCGCTCTTATAATATAATTCTTGCAAATTTAAATCGTGTTTGAGAGAAATAAAATACGTCAAATGAGATATCAATGCGTAGATCTTGAAAAGTTATGTGGAATCAAAAAAAGAATTACCTGATTTGGATACCCGAATCAAAAGTTATGGCCTTCAGAAGTCTTACAATTAAATTGATTTAT
>JAVKPL010002154.1:0-18063 GCA_032173675.1 Gastrolobium villosum
TCACATCCAATTTGGGCGTCACCAATCACGTCAATTTGAGCGTCACTCAAGAGGCAATCACGCCTAATTTAGCCGTCACTCATCATGTGTTGACACGTGTCACATTTTTTTCAAAAAAAAAAATTAACAATTTAATCGTAAAACTTCTGAAGGCCATAACTCTTGACTCGGGTATCCGAATCAGGTAATTCTTTTTTGATTCCACATAAATTTTCGAGATCTACATAATGACACCTCATTTGACATATTTTATCTCTCACAAACATAATTTGAATTTGCAACAATAAGACTTTATCTTATAATCGTTAGATTGTGACCCAATAAGTTAATAAGTTAATAATTAATTAATAAGTGTGACCCAATAAATTATAATCGTTAGGTTGACGAAAATTAACGATTAAGATTTAGTAGTAACAATGATAAGAAAAAAGTAGTAATTATAACATTTCCCTTATTTATTTCTATAACAACGGGAGACAATGTAATTTAATATAAAATAAAAAGAAAAGTAATAAGACAATAACATGCCCCCTAGCAATACGATAATATAATTTATAAAAAAAATTATATTTTATTAAACTCCCAAATCCTAATGGTGTGTTAAATTATTAAAAATAAATAAGAGAACATATTAAAAATAGTTAAAAGATTAGTAAAATTATAAATAATATAATTTGTATGAATCATTAAATATAAATAGAATAATAATGAAGGAAAGTATAACACCTCGGAAAATTAAATGTGAATTTATGTGATAAAATATAGGTTTAAGAGGGAAGGATTAGTGAAAATCTGAGAATTAGGGCCAAAATGGGCTAAAAGGGCAAAATGGTAATTTGCCAAAGACGTAAACCGAGGCATGAAAAAGGGAGTTAGAGATTTAATATGACAAAAATAATGCTGGAAATGGAATCAGGACGGAAAATTGAGTGAATAGGCAAATTTTGGAAAAATTGATGAATAGTGATTTTTAAGTGTTAAATACTGTGCTATGAGTGTACCGATAAGTGTGAAATTTTTATGAGTATTTTGAGGAAAGAAAAATATGACATGGACTGGAAAAATATGTAGATTAAGAATTTGTGATAATAATTTTTATCGGGATTAAAGTTAGATCGCGTGTGGGACCCGTGTGACCGAAGTCACCTAGCTTCCCCCTCCTTTCCCCACGCCCTCTCTCCTCTTTTTCCTTCTCTTCCCGTGGGTTTCCTTTTCATTTGCAAAAACATGAACCATTCTCTTTTCCCTCACCATTTCTCCAATTCTTCACCAAATCACTTGATTTTGGTGTTGAAATCTATTGTAAACAACCTTCCAAAGCCATTGGTAACACTTAGAAGCCATGAAACCACCTCCTTGGGGCGAAAATGGACAAACTCAGATTCGACCCACTTGAGTTTTTGGAGATTTCTTGGAGTTTTGATTTTCAAATGGTTTAGTGAAGCCTTGGTGGTGATCATACAACACATTGTGAGTATATTTGTGGTACTTTTATGGTTGGATTCATAGATCTAGAAATTTATGCTTTAAACCTTTGATTTTAGATGTGTGATGATAGAGAGCTCAAATGGAAAAATGCTATTAGATAAAAATGCCTTAGAATGATGCATGAAAGCTAGAAATGCTATGATAAATTTTGGTGAAAAAGTGGGATTTTTAACTTAGGAAATTTTGGGTTGAGTTCATAACTTGGTGAAAATTGGCATGTGGAGAAATTGAATAATTGAATGATGGACCATTGGTATAGGTTGATAATATGATTACATGATTAGTATGAGTGTTAAAATGAATTGAAAAGCCTTGGGGCATACCTTGTGAGGAATCCGAATTATGATGAAAATTGAGGAAAAATGATATAAGAATGATGTAATGGAAGTTGAATGATTGAAAATGATGTTTAATTGGATGATGGCATAGTGTGGTAAAGTGAAATGAGAAGAAAGAATGTGTGACTCATGTTGTAATTGGTAAATTAGCCTATAAAAGAGGCAACCTAGATAATCCACAACATGATTATCAATACAATTCCAATGTCAACCATTCATTTACACAATTAATCATCATTTAAATCACCTAAGCCAAAGGCTATTTTTCCATACCATTTTACTTCAATCTCTTTTATAGGCTAATTTACCAATTACAACATGAGTCACACATTCTTTCTTCTCATTTCACTTTACCACACTATGCCATCATCCAATTAAACATCATTTTCAATCATTCAACTTCCATTACATCATTCTTATATCATTTTTCCTCAATTTTCATCATAATTCGGATTCCTCACAAGGTATGCCCCAAGGCTTTTCAATTCATTTTAACACTCATACTAATCATGTAATCATATTATCAACCTATACCAATGGTCCATCATTCAATTATTCAATTTCTCCACATGCCAATTTTCACCAAGTTATGAACTCAACCCAAAATTTCCTAAGTTAAAAATCCCACTTTTTCACCAAAATTTATCATAGCATTTCTAGCTTTCATGCATCATTCTAAGGCATTTTCATCTAATAGCATTTTTCCATTTGAGCTCTCTATCATCACACATCTAAAATCAAAGGTTTAAAGCATAAATTTCTAGATCTATGAATCCAACCATAAAAGTACCACAAATATACTCACAATGTGTTGTATGATCACCACCAAGGCTTCACTAAACCATTTGAAGATCAAAACTCCAAGAAATCTCCAAAAACTCAAGTGGGTCGAATCTGAGTTTGTCCATTTTCGCCCCAAGGAGGTGGTTTCATGGCTTCTAAGTGTTACCAATGGCTTTGGAAGGTTGTTTACAATAGATTTCAACACCAAAATCAAGTGATTTGGTGAAGAATTGGAGAAATGGTGAGGGAAAAGAGAATGGTTCATGTTTTTGCAAATGAAAAGGAAACCCACGGGAAGAGAAGGAAAAAGAGGAGAGAGGGCGTGGGGGAAGGAGGGGGAAGCTAGGTGACTTCGGTCACACGGGTCCCACACGCGATCTAACTTTAATCCCGATAAAAATTATTATCACAAATTCTTAATCTACATATTTTTCCAGTCCATGTCATATTTTTCTTTCCTCAAAATACTCATAAAAATTTCACACTTATTGGTACACTCACAGCACAGTATTTAACACTTAAAAATCACTATTCATCAATTTTTCCCAAATTTGCCTATTCACTCAATTTTCCGTCCTGATTCCATTTCCAGCATTATTTTTGTCATATTAAATCTCTAACTCCCTTTTTCATGCCTCAGTTTACGTCTTTGGCAAATTACCATTTTGCCCTTTTAGCCCATTTTGGCCCTAATTCTCAGATTTTCACTAATCCTTCCCTCTTAAACCTATATTTTATCACATAAATTCACATTTAATTTTCCGAGGTGTTATATTCACCCCACCTTTTTAGAATTTTGTCCGCAAAATCAACTATGCACATATGCTAACTCAGGATACAGCCGGAGAATCTCAGTCCCCCGTACCCCAAGAAGCCTCATCCAGTGCGCGGACACCAAAATACTCATTTACATTTTTATCTTTTGGCTTTTCAGCCACATTTCACAATAGTCTTGCCTTTCAAAGGCCCAATGGGAGACCTCAAGTCCTTCCCAATCTCAATCTCAACCGGTGACACCACATGTGAACAACCGGAGCGCACCACACAGTTGTGCTCTTTTTCTGCTATACCAAGCCAATTGCTTTTAATTTCTTTTCAATTTCTTTTTACAAGTCCGGCTACTTATCACATATAGCCCATAATTTCTCTTGTCAGGTTTTCCTACCAAATTAACATATCAACCAATATCCCCATAGGGTTATGCTACATCCTATTCAATCTGTGCCACACAGGCAACTAATACTTACTGGCACAATACAACCACAATTTTCCTTCTTTGAATCTTTATCTCCACGGAGTATTAACTCTTGTCATCAATCTCTTTCACATTTCTTATTCCACATTAAACACTATTATGGAATCTCACAGCCTCTCAGTGCAACTCACCGAGTAATCATCCAGTTCACGCTCACTATACCTTTATTTTCTGAGGGACAATTCCCCATTTTTGGCACCTAGCCACCACTCGTATATCCACATTTTTCTTTTCTCATGTTCTCAACCTACAACGTACAATTTCACCTCAGCACTTTATCTTTACCAAGCACCATCCTTGTGCTCAACTGTCAATCTATCCTTAAAAGTTCAACAACTTCACCAAAACACAATGGCGAATCTCTCTCTCAAGACCTTTATCTGGTCCCCAATGGACCACACATTACAATTCATACCTCTCATCAGTCATTTCAACGCTTTCAATCACGAATTCACTCATTAACTTTCATACACTAGATCATACTTACAATTTCAACTAATCATATCAAGACTGAACACATAGTTCATCATGAGTTTCTCAATTTAAAGGCAACATGCCTAAGATTTCCATTAACAATTTTCTTTAATACCGTTCCATACTTATGTTATCAATTCCGCATGTAATTTATCCTATAAGCTTCACCTTCATCATCATTTCACTTAATACACCTCACCTTCGTTACCATTTAGTTCAACCAGTATGTATCACTCCCAGGTCACATATCATCTCTCTCTCATATCTATCCCATCACATAGGGATTTTCAAATCCTAGTTATCATGCCACAAAGGCTAAATCCATCATTATCATTACTTTCACAGTTTCATATCAGCCGTTACACAATCTCTCGAACCATTCACAGTACTTCTAGCACACTCAATCATATGTCTTGGTACCTAGCCAAGAACAACATTAACGTTGTGTATCTTCAACACATCACTCACAATAATTTTGCATCTATACTGCTTCATCAATAACTCTACCACCAGGGTAAGAATATCAACCTTTCATTTCGCCAAATACATTTCTCTTTAACAACCAGTATCACACCTTCTCACTTGGCTACATCACAATTAATCACTTATTACCATCATTGGCCACTCTGGCCACCACCTTAGCTTAACATCTCGCCATCACAAACCTTTCCATAAAACTTTGACTCACTCCATCATCACTAATCAATTTTCCATTCCCTTCACATAGGACAATAATCCAATAATTCATTTCATAATCTCCGTAAAACCGTAATTCCGCACTACCACATTTGGTATACACTCATGCACATCTCCGAGTGCTCAATTTCATAATTCAAACTGCCATCTCATGGCACTGCACATTTTTCATCATATTTGGCATATTACAGTTCACTTAAGTTATCCAAAATTCACCTCTTGCGTTCCTCACAAGATACAATCCTCTAATGCAATGGGTAAGAACATCCTTAGGTTTAACCCCTCGAGCTCTTGCTGTCCTAAGGGCCCCAGGTGCAATGCCCCACCAATCAGAGAATCTGTCCTTATAATTCACGCAAGAAGAGGTAACATGCCCATGGCTGTGCTAACAGTCCCACTACTCAAGGTTCTACCTCACACTACATTACTTATATAAAATAATAATAAGCTCCGGGAACATAATCCATACGGAAATAGCCATATACTCAGGGCATATAAGCCACACAAGAATAAACACATTCACATCAAATCCGTATATAACGGCAACCAGATTCTTATATGAATACATAATGGTATACTAGATATATCCTACTTTTGCACTATGCACTATGACATTCTAAATATGGTTCTTTCCTCAACAATATACTCATTTAACTTGACTAATCATTTGTCTTAGTCCATAACACAATCATCCTCACATGGTTCCATCATCTTTCTCGTATTTTGACACCAAATTTTCATTTCATAACAGTACCCATGTTCGGTACCGTCTTAATCCATTGCCCATCATGACTTATAGCAGCCATGCTCAACACTTTAGAAGATCCACTTCATTACCATAACATCACTTTTCTCTCAATATTTCACTATGACACCAAGGGTGTCCTCATTTAACCGTCCATGCATTCAGTGCATCAGGACCACCAGATAAATTTCAATTTCGAGCAGCGCTCGCCTGGGACTTCCAAGAGCAACACCTCTTAGGATTCAATCCACAAGGGAAACCCAGGACAATTTCTTATTGTCACATTATTACCAACATGTGTGCCATGGTTTAACTTGCACACCGGGACTCCATCATGAATCCCATACCACATTGAGCATCCAATGACACTCCAAAGAGACAACCTCTTCCAACATTTCCCCTCATAGGGAAGTTCAC
Organism: Gastrolobium villosum; assembly: GCA_032173675.1. NCBI lineage: Eukaryota > Viridiplantae > Streptophyta > Magnoliopsida > Fabales > Fabaceae > Gastrolobium > Gastrolobium villosum. Next base: position 6,197 of record JAVKPL010002154.1, read on the forward strand.
TTACATCATTACTTTTTACCGAAAATAATTTTTTCTTTTTCCGTAGAGTTTACTAACTCAAAACAACATAACATACACATAGGCACCCCGGCCTTCACAACACATATAGATATACACATTTATACATATTGGCGTTCGGCCATCACAGGATTATTATCCACACAAGGTTACGCCTCATCATCCAACTTGCAATGCTCCACAACATTATGGAAGCATACTAGTACCATTACTACACCACACTCAGTTATATTTTACTTTTTGTACATATGATATCTTCACTTACATCTAACCAGCATTATTCATCATGGACCAAAGTCCCATTTTAAACATTGAATCATCCCACACATCATTTCCATAGTTCTTTTAAGTTACTCTCAATCCTCAATCCAAATTTTGGAAATCTCAATCTATTTCTACATCCAAGCATCTTAAGTCATCCAAGTGTATGCCCTCATCAAGGGTCTTATAACCTTATTATTGTACCCTAAGGTATCCAATATTACATACCAACACTCATATTCCAAATTTTCACAAATTCATCGGGGTTTCAATTCCCCTACCACATCAAAGATATACCACTAATTCCACATATACTCGATTATTCTAACTCCCGTACAACTTGGGAAGACATACCAACATCATAATACCCATATCACCCCAGTCAATCATACTTACTCACCATAAAACCACGCATTCAACTATGGTAGCATTCTACCAAAAGTGGTTAAAATTCTTATATCAATTCATTCTCACTAAGTCCTCAATGACAGTATCACAATTTATTCTCACTAAGTCCTCAATTATACCAACTTCACTTACTAACATATCCATCCGTGGGGTAGTCAACACTGCACCCACCACCTTAGCCTAAAGACTGGCATTGGTGCTCCAGGGTTGTCACGAAGGCATCTTACACTGACCACACATTGAACACGAAGAAATGGGTTGATCAGGCCCAAACTAAGGAATCACATGTGTAGCAGTCAATAAGTGTCTACGTACAACTATACAGCACTCACCTCAATTACACAATCATCAGAGTTCCCTAAAGAAACTGCTCTGATACCATAAAATGTAACAGCCCGTTACGTACCGGTATTGTTAACATTGATTATGATATTAAGCGCAATTACAATCACAGTAATTGGGTTAATTAAATTACGGGCAAACTTTTTCCTTTCATCATATTCTCTTTTCATAACCATAACCTTTTCCGTAATCAATTAAAGCAACACTATAATTGTAAATGCCATACGCGGAAGCATCTAGCTTAACAACAACACTAAACTTTTCTTTTTATTCAACTCATTTTAAACCCATCAACTCATTCTCCTTTCTTACCAAGTTCTAGCCCTTTACGTAAGCTACGCGTGGTTTCAAACCACGAATCATTTGGAGTTCTACCCAACAAGTTATGCCCCTTTCTTTAAGTCAAGAAAAACCTGAATTTTCAAAAATTGCACTGTGGTAATCGATTACCAGTGGGTGGTAATCGATTACCACCTGTCAAAATGAGGCAGTAGCCAAATTTTGACCTCCTCTGTTCTGGTAATCGATTACCAACTTTGGGTAATCGATTACCTCACATGGTAATCGATTACCAAGCCTCAGTAATCGATTACCAGTGAAGACAGTAGCCAATTTTCGTCCCCTGTTGCATGGTAATCGATTACCATGCTTGGGTAATCGATTACTATGCAGCAAAAGTGACAGATTACAGCATTTTAAGCCCCAAAAAGGTTGTGTAATCCATCCCAAACACCTAAGTACTCCACACAACACTTAAACATACTCTAATCTAGGCACTAGGCCCCTTCAAACATGCATTTTCATTCAATTATGCAACATTTACATAGTCTTTAATATAATGGCCAATTTACATCAAATACGGTCCATTTTACAACATATTCACCAAGACTTCAATTACAATGAATGTGGCAATGGACAAGTCCCATGCTCACTCAAATATACAATATATTCTCATGTCCTACATATACATCATATTGAAGGATCTAACATGTGTTCATGAGCTTACTAAACATGGCATTTTCAACATGCATAGATTCATGACCTAAGTCTAAAGCATACATCATATGCAAGATGTGTCCCTATCCAATGCTCATCCCATGGTGCCTCCAACATGCACCTCATGCTCCACTCTTCCAGGCTCAACCTGACCTGAAATGATGCCCCACAACACGGGGTGAGATATATAAATATATCTCAGTAAACCAAGGGCCCTGGAGGTTTCTCCACCCCATGGCTCACTCAATGTGCAAATACAACATCATATAATATGCATGTAATACAATATCACCCATCAACTGGAGACAACCCGAGAACATCCACTCATGGATTCATGTTCAAGGACTCCATCATATAACTCCCGAGACAGTCCTGGCGCCTCTCCCATGGTTGAGAAGACTCCATGGCAATACCCAACCGGAACTCCTCATGAGCCCTATCCGGCGGACGTCCCCGTTTGGATCATCCTGGCGCCGCTCCCAGAGTCGACTCCACGGCAAAAACCCGACTGGCATTCTCACAAGGACGAACCCAGCGGATGTCCAAACTCCACACACGTCAACTGGCCAGTGACCAAACAATTTTCACAAATTCAAGCAATATGCATACAAGCACACAATCACACAATGTCATAACCACATAATCCAACCACAACCTTCCACTAGGTGTGGTGGAGCACACAAGGGCTAAACCCCAGTTCCAAAGGTTACCTCAATACCGAGCCCATGCTCCAAACGTAAGCTCCAAGCTTACCCGCTTCCAAAGCGTCCAAAAGAGGCAACCTAGATAATCCACAACATGATTATCAATACAATTCCAATGTCAACCATTCATTTACACAATTAATCATCATTTAAATCTCCTAAGCCAAAGGCTATTTTTCCATACCATTTTACTTCAATCTCTTTTATAGAAGAATGATATAAGAATGATGTAATGGAAGTTGAATGATTGAAAATGATGTTTAATTGGATGATGGCATAGTGTGGTAAAGTGAAATGAGAAGAAAGAATGTGTGACTCATGTTGTAATTGGTAAATTAGCCTATAAAAGAGATTGAAGTAAAATGGTATGGAAAAATAGCCTTTGGCTTAGGTGATTTAAATGATGATTAATTGTGTAAATGAATGGTTGACATTGGAATTGTATTGATAATCATGTTGTGGATTATCTAGGTTGCCTCTTTTGGACGCTTTGGAAGCGGGTAAGCTTGGAGCTTACGTTTGGAGCATGGGCTCGGTATTGAGGTAACCTTTGGAACTGGGGTTTAGCCCTTGTGTGCTCCACCACACCTAGTGGAAGGTTGTGGTTGGATTATGTGGTTATGACATTGTGTGATTGTGTGCTTGTATGCATATTGCTTGAATTTGTGAAAATTGTTTGGTCACTGGCCAGTTGACGTGTGTAGAGTTTGGACATCCGCTGGGTTCGTCCTTGTGAGAATGCCAGTCGGGTTTTTGCCGTGGAGTCGACTCTGGGAGCGGCGCCAGGATGATCCAAACGGGGACGTCCGCCGGATAGGGCTCATGAGGAGTTCCGGTTGGGTATTGCCATGGAGTCTTCTCAACCATGGGAGAGGCGCCAGGACTGTCTCGGGAGTTATATGATGGAGTCCTTGAACATGAATCCATGAGTGGATGTTCTCGGGTTGTCTCCAGTTGATGGGTGATATTGTATTACATGCATATTATATGATGTTGTATTTGCACATTGAGTGAGCCATGGGGTGGAGAAACCTCCAGGGCCCTTGGTTTACTGAGATATATTTATATATCTCACCCCGTGTTGTGGGGCATCATTTCAGGTCAGGTTGAGCCTGGAAGAGTGGAGCATGAGGTGCATGTTGGAGGCACCATGGGATGAGCATTGGATAGGGACACATCTTGCATATGATGTATGCTTTAGACTTAGGTCATGAATCTATGCATGTTGAAAATGCCATGCTTAGTAAGCTCATGAACACATGTTAGATCCTTCAATATGATGTATATGTAGGACATGAGAATATATTGTATATTTGAGTGAGCATGGGACTTGTCCATTGCCACATTCATTGTAATTGAAGTCTTGGTGAATATGTTGTAAAATGGACCGTATTTGATGTAAATTGGCCATTATATTAAAGACTATGTAAATGTTGCATAATTGAATGAAAATGCATGTTTGAAGGGGCCTAGTGCCTAGATTAGAGTATGTTTAAGTGTTGTGTGGAGTACTTAGGTGTTTGGGATGGATTACACAACCTTTTTGGGGCTTAAAATGCTGTAATCTGTCACTTTTGCTGCATAGTAATCGATTACCCAAGCATGGTAATCGATTACCATGCAACAGGGGACGAAAATTGGCTACTGTCTTCACTGGTAATCGATTACTGAGGCTTGGTAATCGATTACCATGTGAGGTAATCGATTACCCAAAGTTGGTAATCGATTACCAGAACAGAGGAGGTCAAAATTTGGCTACTGCCTCATTTTGACAGGTGGTAATCGATTACCACCCACTGGTAATCGATTACCACAGTGCAATTTTTGAAAATTCAGGTTTTTCTTGACTTAAAGAAAGGGGCATAACTTGTTGGGTAGAACTCCAAATGATTCGTGGTTTGAAACCACGCGTAGCTTACGTAAAGGGCTAGAACTTGGTAAGAAAGGAGAATGAGTTGATGGGTTTAAAATGAGTTGAATAAAAAGAAAAGTTTAGTGTTGTTGTTAAGCTAGATGCTTCCACGTATGGCATTTACAATTATAGTGTTGCTTTAATTGAATAATAAACCAGAAGCTTATAGCTTATGAATGTTTTTCAAAAATAAAATCCTTATTCCTTAAAGATTTAGAATATTTGTTTAATTATTTCCTTTATTAATACAGATTTTTCAAATTGATTTTTGAGTTTAAATCACTAATCAAATCTTTATTTTGCAATAAATGTGTCATTATTTATCTTTATTAATACAGATTATTTCCTCTTGCGTGTCGTCCAAATTGGGCGTGATTGGTGACAAATATGTAGGTGATTACTTGTTGGGTTAATGATTTAGGGTCCACAAAGTGGAAGCGGGAATTCTAAAAAAAAAAGAAGCGGGAAAGCAGCACTGACCGTGCGATTAAGATAGATGCGTTAAGTATGGACCGTTGGATATGGGGTTGTGAAACTATTTAAGTGCAACTGCTATACGAGGCTCTGCAGATTTGGTTCATGCTTTATATTTCATTCTTTCTTTCTCTGAGTTGAAGTAAGCAAGGAAGGATTTATACAGAGACGATGGCATTCCCAGAATCTCGTGCACCAAAGAAGAAACAACGCCTTAGTTTGAATGGTGATGTTTATGGTAGTTTTGATGTACCTTTTGAATACTTCTCATTATCAAAGATGTCAGGTGTTGAGAAAAAGGATTTGAAAAGGAGGTTAAATTGGGAACTTGAACAAGTAAGGGAAACTCAGAATAAAGTTGACAATATGGACTCACATATTGTTGGATTATCTCCCTCTAGTGACGTAAGGAGCTGCAGTGCTGGACAGAAGAGGCCTAAGCTGGAGAGCAGACATACAAAACTAGAAACATCAGCCCCACATGGTAAGAAAAGGCCCTTACCAGGACGTAATGGTCCCAAGACAAAGGGAAGTATGTCTGGGCATTTTGAATATGTGAAACCTGCTGCACCAGTGACTTCATATGCTAAATTGATGAAATCATGTGAGACATTACTTAACCATTTGATGTCACATAAATTTGGTTGGGTTTTTAAGACACCAGTTGATGTTGTTAAATTGAACATTCCGGATTATTTCACTGTCATCAAACATCCAATGGATTTGGGTACCGTAAAGAGTAGAATAACTTCTGGTGAATATTCAAATCCTATGGATTTTGCTGCTGATGTACGGCTGACTTTCTCGAATGCAATTACTTATAATCCACCCTGCAATGATGTACATATCATGGCAGAGACCCTTAGTAAAGTTTTTGAAAAGAGATGGAAGACTATAGAGAAGAAAATTCCTGCTGTTGATGGTGGCCCATCTCAGCCTTTAAGACCCGTTGCTTGTGTAGAAACTGAAATTTCTGATCGAATTCCTCCTGCAAAAAAGAAGAAAATATCATCAAATGATACTATTGTCAAGCCAGAGCCTGTTAAAAGAATTATCACTGATGAGGAGAAGCAGAAATTGAGTCTTGAGTTGGAGGCAATGCTTGGAGAGTTGCCTGAAACTATTGTTGATTTCTTGAAAGAGCATAGTTATGATGCAGGGAAAACCAATGGTGACGAAATTGAGATTGATATTGATGCTCTTAGTGATGATACCTTATTCAAACTGCGGAAGCTTCTTGATGAGTATATGCTGCAGAAGCAAGATTTCCAAGCAAAAGCTGGACAGTGTGAAATGGAAATGGAGGTCTCTGTCTCTGTCTCTCTTTCTCTATGTGGGTGTGGGTGTGGCGGGGGGGGGGGGGGTGTTTGACTAATTCAATTATCAAACCATGTGATGTTATTGTGATGATCTTGCATATCAAATTTAAGATAAACTAGACATTCATAATTTTCTAATTGAATAGTTGATGTTCAGTCTTATGCTAAACCCCTATAATAAATATTCTATGAGCTTAATCCGCCTCATGAGAACTTTCAGTCTAACAGTTGAATTGATGAAATTTAACATTTTTAAAGATTTATTCCGTGGAGTGTGTTAGAGTTTTACAAAGGGTAAGTAGATCCCCACTTTATGTGTGTGTGTATAATACTGACTAACAATGTTTTTATTGCTTAATTTTTTGCAGATTCTGAATACATCGAGGTTTAGTAATTCGTCATTGCAACCATGCAATGGTATATTATGTTTCTTGTTTTGTAAGTTTTTAGTTTATACCCTTATGGTACAAATGTCCGCGATAATTGACACTTATTGATATCTTTAATTTTCACCACAAATGCAGGCAATGAACAAGTTGAGGAGGATGTGGACATTGTTGGTGGGAATGATCCTCCTATTTCAAATTCAAATTACCCTCCAGTAGAGATTGAGATAGATGGCACCAATAGAAACAATAAATGTAGTAGTTCAAGCTGCTCCGGTAGTGAATCTGGCACTTCATCCAGTGGTTCGTTTTACTGTTTACCTTTGACATGTTTCTCGTTTCAAGTTATTCTTTTAGTCTTTTGATTGCTGCATGTATACCCAGCGTTTGCTTTTCATTCTTATTTCATATTCCAAATTTCTGTAAATGTTTTAAGTCCTTAAACTATTTCAGTTATTTGTTTTCTCCTGCCCTCCATCATGATTTGGGCATAATTCATTCTATAATTATAGCATATAGAATATCTAGCAGCTTCTTCCACAATATATCCCAGTGTCATTTTTATTCTCCCTTTTTATCTATCTGTTGCTCCCTCACCCTTGCCCCTAATTAGCACTCTGATGTCCTGTTAACGAATTCTGATGAGAGGAATGTAGCTATTTTGATTGTGTTTATTTGTAAAGTGCTTTAATTTACGTTATAAATTATATTCTGCATTTCTACTTTGAAATATGAACTCATTCTCCCACCTGCCATGTGCACAAAGTGGTTGCTACAAGAAACTATTTTGATATTTTGGTCTTTTCTAAATATTTCATTTGTTCTCCTGGGGGGGGGGGGGTTTGAAGTCAGTTACAGCTAAATTAGTCTTCAACTTAGATTTCATTTTCCTTTAGACTTGACATCTAGATCACTGCGTATTTTGATTTCTTAATGTGTTTACTTAAAAACTTGTTGGTTTTTTGGTTCATCTTATGTACTATAATGTATTGAATAAAAGAAATTGTTTGTCATGACATTTTTACTTTTCTGTATTATACTAGTGTTACTTCTCTACAAAAATGGTTGGGGATTGTTAGTCATTTATGATTAGAGTTATGAAGTAGGAAGGGTGGATATAGTTCTTTAGGATGCTCCTATAAATTCATTATATACTTGCAACTGTTTGTTTGGTTTATGATGCGAAATTAATCACTTGAAAATGAATTTTCCCTGGACTCTGTTATTCTTGTCTGATTCTTGCAATTGTGGCACTGACAGATTCAGACTCAGGTAGTTCATCTGGTATTGGGCTAGATACTGCTAAAGCATCTGAAACTCTTAGTGCTACCAAGGTAATAGGGATACATATGGTGTTAATTATTATAATATTGATAGAATTCAATTTTCTTCTGCTTTGGCCAATATCTTTGTTATAAAATTATGTATTGCAGGAAAAGGTAGGATCTGGCTTGACTTCTGAACTAAACAGAGGGGAACCTTGTAATTCAGAAACCAAAAAGGGTTAGTACCAAAGTTGATGGTTTTTTTTTGTAACCATTGCTTATAATATGGTTTCTTGGCATTACTTTTGAAGAGGATGCCTCAGCCCTTGTTGCCTTCTAGCTCATCATCTGTTTCCTGTATAGATTCAATGAATGTGGGTAACCAAGTTGAGCAAATTTCCCAGACTAAGCCAGTTACTATTGAGCCAGAAAGCTGTCAAGAGGGTAAGCTTGAAACATGAAGAAATCCGTCTGCTGCTGTTAGTTTTGGGGCAATGTCTCACCATTCATGCTGCAACATTTTGAGATATGAACAAGCCAATCCTTTTTGAGATAACTATGAATTTGTTGAACCAAGGGTGTCATTGGGTGCTGCTGGTTGCAGTCCTTGGTTATAAACTCAATAGCCACCAAGGAATCTCCTTCCATAGATTCAACCCAGCTCTGGAGAATTTTACCTCGGTTTGGGTCATCAGCCCATATGCCATTTTCATGATCATAACATATTTAAAGACTTGAGCAATCAGTGCGCTTTCAGACAGTCATATTGATTGATATTGATGAGATGGGAAACTTGAATTCGGTGGCATTTTTAGTTTTTAAATTTTATTCAAACAGCCTTTAAAACCGATCTTGTAACTATTCTTCTTTTCTTGTCAAAGAAAATATTTTTTGGGTTCATGATTAGTGACCTTTTCACAATAGCCTATTGCAGATAAAGCATTTTTGAGCCTTATGCAGAAAAAATATCTTCTAAGGAGGCCCGAAACCCATGTAAAAATTATGTACTAACTTGAGCCTTTAAGTGATCCACCTTTTGTTTACCAAACATGATCTGCTTTATAGGCTGGGCTACCCATGCAAAACACCACTTTCAGGGCTGGGTTTACCGCATAAAATGATTCACCTGGGCTGGTCTAACTTTTTTGGCCTTTATTGTGTTTAGGCATAGGCCTCTTTATTTACTAAAAAGCATGGAGCAAATTTTTGTTGGGAAAAGTATTGTCATTTTAAATGATATAAAATTATCTTATTTTAATAGAGAGATAGATATAAAATAATATTTATTATTTGAAATTTAAATCAAATAAAAATCACTCACTTTTTCCCTTATGATTCCCATTCTTTATATCTATCTTTCTCCTAAAATGACATAACTTTTATACTTTAGAAGGAAAAACATTAAACCCATTTTTGTTTCCCCTTCATCACGTGGTGGTGATGTCAACACATACATGTCATTAGCACACAAAAAAAACTATTTATATAAGAGAAAAATATTTATCCTTTTAAAGTACAGTTATTTTAATTAAAATTAGTATTTTTTATTTAATATTTAAATTGAAAAATTCACTTTTTCCACCATAATTTATTTTTCTCGCATTGTAAAATACTGTAATTTTAACTAAAATGACATAATTCTATGTCTTTTAAAAGGAGAAATACTAATTCCTTTGTATAATAATAAAATTAGATCCTTGTGGAAAAGTCATGGCCATAAAAAGCAATGTTCATGGGAGAATTCATTAAGATAAATAATGAGAAAATCAACAAGTGCTGATTTGTAAGAATAACCATTTATTAAGGGATTGTAGCACTTGGCAATTAGGCCCACTATCCATCCATGTGTGCCGCTGGCACTCACTGTCACTAGTTGGGAAACACTAGACTAAAAAATAGTCATCACATACAATAAGCAACTGTCTCCATTCTCATTCGTGATTTACACATGTATGCATTTGACCTTTACGCTTTTTATCTCTTATAAATATTAACTTAGCCTCGGAGTTTGTAGGAATATTACCCCTCTTGCTCATCGAAGCGCACGAATGAATCACCTACGATCGCTATAGGATCTCCATTAATGGACACCCAAACACAACCTTTCACGTGATTATATTTATGTTCACGTAAACATTGTTATGTACGATAATTCATTTTCACTATATCATATATCACAATAGAGTTATTAAAAAATTTATTTTATTAAAAAAATAATTGGAAATAGAAATTAAAAGTTATGATTGGTGGAATTGTAAGAATGGTATTTATATTTCACTTTCACCCATGTAATTTGACATCATGTGAGGGAATCTAGTCGTATAGATATATATTAATATTGATTATTTTCTAACTATTGATCCTAGTACATTCTTTTATCCCAATTGATCTATATTTATCTGACTCAAACCTATCACAATATCACATGAGAGAATATATTTTCCCGCTTACATCACATAGAAAGAGCATCATTAGTAAGCAAAAAGTGAGATAGGTACACTTGGTATATTTTTTATTAAATTTGAAAATATTTTATCCACCTTTTATGATTATTGTCACTTAATTCCCACATTTTTTTATTTTTAATAAAGAAATATATACTCCGTACCAAAAAAAGAAAAAGAAATATATATTTATGCTATATCAAAGATATGCTAGATAAAGAGCAGGCATTGTGCTTGAAGCTGAGAATAAGAATATTAAGTTCAATTTGTATTTTTGTTCATTGAAAATGTATTTTTGAATTTAAATTAAGGTAATTATAATTATAATTATAAAAGTATGCATCATTAATTCAAGTACAATATAGAAAAATCAAACTAAACATAAAATATTTAAAATTTCAAATTAGAAAATGTAATTTTTTTCCCCAGAAGGCAACTACTTTAATTCAATGCAGGTTATAAAATGTATTAATTATAAACTAATCGACTCTCGTATAGGGAGAGCCACAATGTAACTTGTTTTAATTCAAGTACAGTATCAGTTCTGGCATCAGATTACATTATTTTGACTTGAAACTTGTTTTACAAGTCCTACATAATATTCTAGTAATTATCATGCATTCGTTATAATTTTCCGGGATACTTTTCCGGTACGCATTTATACAGGGTAGCAGAACCGGTATTTGCGCTTTTCTTCCGAAGAGCGACTTTCAACATTTTTACTCACTCAGTATAATTATTTAAGCCCAATAATTATTATTAAGGTCAATTATGGAATCATTTCCTAATTATCATAATTAATTCACTAATTACCTTAATTAGCGGTGCGGGTTCTTACACACAACTTACAAGAGAGTCTTTGTATGCTGCCGAATAGGCAATATCAACATGTCATAGAACCCACCACATGTAAAAAATAAATAAATAAATAGTGTTTCGAGTTTATATGCGCGGGTATCACTAGCCAGGGAACCCGACTGAGTGAACCCGGAAAGACCTTTACCCGGATAGTTGGTCAGTTAATCCACGTATTGGTACCTGAGGTGGGCCCTACCACGAATACATGATAGTATTCACGACTACCCACGTTCAGTACAACTACCTAAGCCAAAGATATATATATATATATATATATATATATATATATATATATATATAGGACAATGGTCTAGGAAACAGACACTCAGAATTAGAAGAAACCTATATTGGTGTTCGTCCAGAACAAATAGCAATGCAGCTTTTGATGGCTCTTCACGAAAAAAAGAAAAAGAATCTCCTACATTAGGAGAGTCAATTAACACATTAATTCTTTCCTCAAAATCTTTTATTTGATGGTGA